>RJWM01015023.1:0-49081 GCA_004363535.1 Dasyprocta punctata
AGTTTCTAGTTCATTTTCTGGGCATCACTGAAACATTAACTATAAACAACATTTCTTTAATTCTATGAAAAAGTAGAATAACAATTGTTAAATTTTAGATTTATTTCTTCTCAGTTATGTGATCTTGTAAATTTATTTAATCACATCTATAAGGGGAAATATCAATCATGTCACTGGAATACTGAAAATAATACTAATACTTCATATAATTGTTGTTCAAATTAAATAAATGACTTAGTTCAGTATTTACAATGTAGAGAATGTGCAATATATTTAGTGTTTTAAAAACAGTGGCAATCATAGAAAATACTTATGCACATTTTATGATTGCCTTCACCATATTGTTTTTCACAAAATGGGTACTTAAAATAGTTATACCAATAAGACATAAATTTGAAATATGAATATTTAATAAAATAGTATTATTTAATTTTTAAATAGTAAAATGAAAACTTCTGTTTATCATTTATAGTAGGTAAATGTACACATAGAAAAATATTGAAAGGAAATTTAGTGATCCAAATAATTTCTAGGTTAAAGCAGTAAGATTATTATTTATTTACATCATGAATGTCTTGAAGTAGTTTTAATATAGGTGTAGCATAAAATAATGAGTAAATTTTCTCTATCTTCAGATCAAAGCTAGAGAAAGTATCTCCAAATCAGTAATCCGTGTGAAGTCAGTTGAATAAGAGAACAGTAAGCATTTCCAAATTCCTTTGTTCCCACTCATTTTGAAAAATTTGGAAGAATTTGGAAGTTGAAATGCCGCAGTCCAGCCGGGTTAGGTCCATAGAGTCCCCGAAGGTGGGTTGAGCGTCGGCGCGTGGAGAACAGACACACAAACAGCTCAAAAACTGCTTGAATCTGCTTCGTTTATTGCTTCTACTACTACAACTACCATTACTATTACTACTACTTTTGCAAGCTCTAACAGAATAACATACACTTTCTTTTTTGGCCAGGGTTGAAAGTTTAGATAAAAGCATGAAATCAACAGGTGTCTCTATGGTTACATGGTTTCTATGGTTACATGATTCGTCAGCATAGGCAGAAAGTTTGAAATTTAGTTAAAGACTTTGAAGTGTGTTTTTGTTATTAATAAATGCTCCATTGTGGTAGTCTAGCTAAAAACCTGCAAAACACAAAACCATATTCAGCCCTGATTTAGCCCCCCTATCTCCCTGTGATGTTCTTGCAGCTGCAAGGATGTGCTTTCTACCCTGTCTCCCTCAAAACATAGTAGCATATTGGCCTCTCTGTATAGAGGTTCCCAGACAGCCCCAGACAGCTGGTCATTACTATTATCATTCAAGGCTCCCAAACTTCTAATATAACCTTGATCTTGGTCTGACTCAATGTCAGACAGTTACACCATTTGTAGAAAAACATTTTATAAACTATCCCTTTGTTCTTAGGGAGTTTCTGTACTTTGTTTACTAATTTTGTGCATGAGAAAGAAGGAAAGAAATTTGTCAGAGCACAAATTAACACAATCGTTCCCAAGAAGCATTAACCCATTCCACAAAGCCAATTTTTATGCTGCGACCTTTTCTCAGAAGACACTCTCTGAGCCGGGCGTGGTGGTGCATGCCTTTAATCCCAGCACTCAGAGGCTGAGGTAGGAGGAGCGTTGTCAGTTCGAGGCCGGCTTGGGCTACAACGCTAGCGCAAGGCTGGCCTGAGCTACATAGTGCGACCCTGCCTCAAAAAACTAGGACTGGGAGTTCAGCTCAGTGGCTTAAGTGCCTGTGCTGGCAGGTGTGAGGTTGTGAGTTCAATCCCTGGTGCCACAAAAAAAAATAAAGAAAGAAAGAAGACACTCTCCGTATTTGGACCTTGTCAACAGAACACGGGTCTATCTTTTCTCATGCTTGGACTTTGTCAACAGAAGATGAGTAGAAAAAGGGCACAGCATTGAAATTTGAAATAGTGTTGTATTAGAGATAATAGTCACTCATCTTTCATCCAGTGGTGGAAGCTCATGGAATAGAATGACATTCTAGCTTTGTTTTAGATAGTTTATTATTTTTCTCCTTTTATATCATTTCTGTATTTTACATTTTATTCCTAAAGTAAAATGTATTCATTTTATAATTTAAAAAAAAACAATTGAAAAACGTAGAAAACAATTTTTTAAAAAGATTGACTTTGTATATTTGTGTATTAGACTCATTGCTGCTATGTTAGATCACTACAGAGTCACTGACTTAAACCAACACAAATTTATTTTCTTAGAGTTCTGAATATCAGAAGTCATACCGGGCTAATGTCAACGCGTCAGCAGGAATTTATCCCTCCTGGACCCATAGGGATGACACAGCTTTTTTGTTTGTTTGTTTGTTTGTTTTTGTTTTTGTTTTTTGTTTTTGGTGTGGGGTTTTTTTTGTTTTGCTTTGGTTTGAGGTTTTTTTTGGTGTTTTTTTGTTGTTGTTGTTTTGTTTTGTTTTTTTGCTTTGTTTTTGGAAGGTTTTTCCTCCCTTTCCTGGCTTCTGGAGATGCCTACTGTGTCCCTGTGTTTGTAGTTCTTTCTGCTGTCCTCAATGTAAGAGGATACAATCTTCAATTTTGCCTTATAAGGACTTATAAGGACTTCGGCAATTACATTGGGCCAGCCTGAATAATCCAGGATAACCTTCTCATCTCAAGATCCCTAATTTAACCACACTGAAAGGCCCTCTTGTCCAAAGAGATTATAAATGAAATCAAATTAATACTTTGAATTCAAGCAAATTCATATCAATTTTAAAGGATACGTTCTTGATTCCTCTTTTTGTAGTAAGTGTTCTGGATAAAAACACTAAAGCACATGTTCCCAAACTCAAAATAATCATGATCTTGAAGAAATATTAACTACTGTTTTTCTGTTAAAACACTAATAAGTTATAACAAATTCTATTCCTTCTTAAAGATATGAACGGAAAAGCTAAACAAGAACTCATAGTACTAGTACAATTTATCTATTTTTTAAGTGGAAATTTTGATACCTAGGAAAATGTCTCAATTTAGCAAAAGTCTATTCAAGAAGAGTCTCCTCTATTTCTCTAGCTGCCCTATACCTCTTTTTATTTATATAGGTCAATGTAGCATCAAGCATACACTGGATCCTATTATCCTACAGAATTTTCCAGATGGAATTGATCTTTAAATTATCTAATTCAGTTGTTTAAATCTTTCTTGAATAATGATTCAAAGTTTGATGAATATATCCTTTAAAATTGACATGAATTTTAGTATGAATTCAAAATATTAATTTGAGTTTGTTTATAGTTTTTGAATATCAGATTAGTCTACTATAAATTTCTTCTAATCACTTGCAGATTAAAATATGTTCCCTTAGTCTTTCCCCTTTGCAGCCACCCTAAGGCTACAAACGTCATCAGGACACAATAAGCACCCCCCTTCCTCATAAGTTTTTCCGGTTTTTTGTTTGCTTGTTTGTTTGTTTGTTTGTTTGTTTTTGTACTGGGGATCAAACTCACAACCTCACGCTTGCCAGGCAGGCACTTACACTGCTGAGCTGAATCCCCGGCCCTCCATAAGTTTTTCTTAAGTCTCTAAAAATCTCTGAATTACTGTTTTACCACTGCTTTTTAAAAAAAAGTATGAAATTTAAATTCATTCATTCATGTAAGAAACATTTACTGTAAATTTTCATTTAATTATTGGTTGTATGCAATTATATATTAGGTTTTTTTTTTTGAGCAGTAAGATTGTCCTTAATAGGATATGAGAAGCAAATGGTCTCACATTCTTCATAAATTGTAATATCTTCAAAATCAGTTGCTCTAGTAGAGTTTAAGTCCTTTATGATTTAAATACCTAGGAGGTGGGATGAAAGAAGTATCCCTTTTAGAAAAAATAGATTTTATTAAGTGATAAATAAATTAATGGAAATATATCCATTTGTATTTGACTTCAGGGAAACTGAATGGTAAGTTTAAGCCCTGTGAAGTAATTTTGTTGCAGCTGGCTAATACAACTAACTCCACAAATCTACTTTCATGTGATCTTAATATTGTTATTTCACATTTACTTTGACCCTACTGCTTTGTGTGATTCTACCACAAGCTACTTCAAAATTTTCAATAGATGATTTCAAAATTCATTTTTAAAAAGTTAAAAAAATGCTGAATCTCCAAAATGTACAATAGATATTGTGAATTGGGAAGAAACTATTCAAAAGAAAAGAGAAACCATATATGTGTATATACAAGATAGTTAAAATAGTTATAGAGCTAGTTTCTTTTAGTTCATTGAAAAGAAAGGTTTGTGCTAATATTGTTTAGACAGTAGTTTATGCCTATATCTTGTACTCTGAGTAACTACTATGAAGATAGCTATACACAATGTATCAATTATTATTACTCTATTAGCCTATTTTGAAACTGTTTTAATTCACTTTTATTTCTATTTTTTCTCTTTAAATTTTTTTTAAATTACTGAATAAATGAAGACATGGACTTTGTTCATGAAAAAGACTTGTTATGTTAAGGATCCTTTTTTTTTTTTTTACCCAAACTTTTATTCAGGCAAAATTCACTTACAGTAAAATTAGTCATTTTAAATTGTCCAATTTGGTGACATTTAGTACATTTACATTGTTGAGCAGCCACCAGCTTTATCTAAATTCAGTACATTTTCATTATCCCAAAAGAAAAGTACATGTCCATCAAATCCTTTACCTATGTATCTGGAAAGGGTGTAGCTTTTAAAGAAGAATTTTGTGCTAGAAAGGGAAGACAGAACAGTCAAAAAACTCAAGTAGGTGTATTACACAAGCATTGTGTAATTCACACAGAAAGCAACCACTAAGATAAATACTTAGAATCATATTATACAAATCAGAGGCTCACAATATTTTATATGTGATTATTTGTTCCTGTATCTCTGCTGTATTGTAAACTATCTGAAAGCTTCTTGGTTCCTTGTATTTATTTCTCTTATACATGGGACAGGAATTGTACTGAGGTGGATCTCAAAGGTAGCTAAAGCTATCTAGAAATTCTTTCTCTGTCAACATTCTTAAAGATTTTAAAATTTAGAAATAAAGACATGCACAAAATATTTTTCCTACTTAAGCAAAGGAAATGAACAATTAAACCTACATTTTTAGAAAAAGCAGTCAGTTCAGCCTATATTTATCAAACACAGCAACATGCCCCATGGTACAAATGCAAATCTTGTCTTATTTTAGCATGTTTCAAATGTGAATAAGTTAAATAATCATCTATGTAAATAAGTCTAGATGAATCAAAATAAAGTCTCAATTTTGTACCTAATCTATAATCTTGAATTTTTTTCTTCTCCATGGAAAGGAGTATTTTCCTTCTCTTTACAAGTAGAAATAAACCTTTCCCCTACTGCTCAGTTGCTCATTTGTGCTATTATACCTAATGGAGAAATCATTGGAGGTGCTCAAAAATTTGAAATTGAAAACTGTTTTGCCAACAAGGTTGATTTAACCTAGTGCTCTTATTCTTCTCCCTTTTCTGCTTATGAAAAGTATGAAAGTTTGTTGGGAGCCATTGAAGCTGGAATTACCTAGGGCCTGACCCAGACGTTACCATTCCAAGAACAAAGAGTGCCTGGGGCAAGCCACATGACGAAGTTACTTCAACCTAGAGAATACCTAGCCCCAAGACAATCTGAGCAGTGGGTTGCCAGGACAACAGGATGTCATGTGGCATTAGGTTGCTAAAAGGTATAAATAAACTCCTCTGCAGTGAGGGGCCAGTACCTTTCCTCCCATCAGGAAGTTATGGGCTCCACCTGACCCCAGCTTTGTCTCTTCTTTATTTTTCTCCTCCTCTCACAGTCCTTCGCCCAAAGAACCTCAGGAGCTGTGTGGGTCGCCGCAAAAGTTGAATACATCAGTTGAAAGTCTTTCTCTGCATCTATCTAGATGATTATGTGACTTTTGTTCGTGTTGTATTACATTTTATTGATTTGCCGTTGTTGAACCATCCTTGCATCCTGGAGTGAAGCCTACTTGGTCATGGTGTATGATCACATGTTCACATCTACATTCCTTAAAGAGGTCAGCCTGCAGTTTTCTTTTCTAGTTGAGTTCTTGTATGGTTTTGAAATCAGGGTAATGCTAGCTTCACATATAAGTTTGTAAGTATTCCTTCTCTTTTAATATCATTGGAGAGTTAGAAGAGAATTAGCATAATATCCTCCTTGAAGGTCTTATAAAATTCAACAGTAAATCCATCAGCTCCTGGGTTTTCCTTTTTATTACTGCCTCAACTTCATTTCCTGTAATTGAATTGTGCAGAGTTTTTGTTGTTGCTGCTGCTGTTTTGTTTTGTTTTGTTTTTTGTCTTCTTGGTTCAGTTTTGGTAATTCATATGCATCTCAGAATTTGTTCATTTCATCAAGATTTTTTAATTTGTTGGAGTATAATTTTTTATTGCAGTTGCTAATGAGGAAAGCAGGGGGAAGAGAAAGGGAAAGGGGAAGAAGAGCAGAGGAAATGAGAGGGGAGAGGAGCGGAGGGAAGAGAAGGGGAGGAGAGACAAAGCAGACTTGGGGGGACCCTACTAGGAGCACCAAACCTTAAATCAAGCATAGTGTTTACTGCACTAAGATACTGAGTTACCATGTTCTACAATTAGCTACAGTTTGTGCTAAAAAGAGACTTGCTCACCACTCTCATCTTTTCCACTCACTAGTCTGCTAGGTGGAGGTGAGTTGGCTGTGAAGGCCCCTTATGCCATCACGGAGTGAAAGAACAGTGAACTCTGCTTGTCTGAGACCTTGGTATTAAGAGCTTGGCTTGGCCCGTCCTCATCATGTCTCAAATCTTCCAGTCCTTCTTCCTGGAACTCAACCTCCCCTACTCAGTGGTGTGAGAAGAAACTTTCCTCCTCAAAGTCACCATGTTCAACTATCTGTCCCACTGGCTTACGGTAAGGGCTCTCCTCTGGAAATGTGTGGAAGGAGCAAGAAGGAACATAGTCACCTTTGTAACCTAAGGGCTCCTAGGGAATTTCCTAGGTAGCCAGACCAAATATGATGTTTCCTAATTTTGAAAAGAAATACATGCTCAAAGCAAAGCTACCTGCCAGATTCAAAATTATTTTCATTAAACCCCCTCTGTTTATTCTGAAATTCAGACATTATGTCTGATTCCTTCATTTTTTTTTTTACTCCAGTTAAACAAACATCTCTTCCCCATGTTGGCACAAGGCTAAATCCCAAGCATGTCTCCTCATTCCTGTCCACATTTAAATTCCCTATTGCAATCACCTAAACTACAAGGATTAGGCAGGATTTACCATGCATGAACAATATCTCAAAGACTGTCTCCCTTAGTTTCTCCTTCCTGCTGTTGACCTCTGCCTGTGTCCTGTAACCAACTTATGTCTGGGTATGCAGACAGTTCACTGCGCAGCTGAACTCCCCTGCTTTCAGGGCCATTCCAGTAGGAAAGAAAAAAGAATATCACTGTGCCTGTAGAAATGGGCAGAAACCTTTGTGCTGGTTTGTGATCCCAAAGTTGCTGGGTGAGTGACAAAGCCCTTCAAAATTTTTAATCCTTAATGCTTGATGATTTGCTTTCTTCCCTGACACCAGCAAATGCTCTTACTCTTCCTTCGACACTGACCAAAATAAAAATGAAACACAACAGTTATATTTGGTGCACTTAAAAAGAAGGAAAAATATCCATATAGAGTCTTAATTTAACTCCCAATGAACTTTATTTCCCAGAAAAGATGAATTTCACAGTCACTACTGAAACCATGTTAAACCAGATACCATGCACCAACGAGGCGCTTACAGCTCAAGACCAGAAGTGAAAGGATACTGTTGTTAAATCCTTGGTGGCTAAGGCACCTGAGGTTGCTCTTTGAGTGTTAAAGGCTTGATGTATAGCATAGCATTATCCATCTCTGTGACAGTAACATCACTTCCAAACTGTATCTGCAAGTCGATTTTTCCCTGATACTTTCTCTTCTCCTTTAAACTGATTTTTCTCCTAGATGTTCAGTACCACTTTTCTGGGGGTTTTTTCCTGTTAATACAAAGCCTGAAGTAATAACAAAGGAGGAAACTTTCAACACACTGCTCTGTCCATTTGGTAAGTATTTAAAAAATGACAATACTGATATTAAGTCATTTAGCTGAATATATATTTATGAAATAAAGGTCATTTGGAACATGCTTTCCTCTTTTTTTATTTAAAAAAAAGAAAATGATACAGATTTTCAAAACAAAATAATAGATTAACAATGGTTAATATATTGTGTATTGCTATCTTCAAAGTAGTTGCACAGATTACAAGTTATGGGCATGAAAAAATGATCAAACAACGAAAGCACAAACTGTTCGTTTTGATGAACTGATAGAAATCAGTAGTATAATTATCTATCTTGAGTGTGTATATATCTTTTACATATATAAAAAATCACGTATATATATAATATTTTCCCTTCTTTCATTTCTCCTTTTCCCAATCCCAGTTGTTTTCTCCTTTTGAGAAGTTTAAAACCTTACACTTCCCATGTATAAATCTAAGGACATTTGGTGAGGTATATCCTTCTTGTGACAAAAATCACTTAGAATTAGACTCAATTTTCTCAGGGGATTAAAAGAGAAACATTACCAAGAGTATTATTACCACCATATTTTAAGAATTAAGAAGGGCCGGGGATTCAGCTCAGCGGAACAAGCACCTGCTTCCGCAAGTGTGAAGTCCTGAGTTCGATCCCCAGTATCCAAAAAAAGAAAATAGAGGAATGAAGTATAGAGAAGTTGAAGACTTGATTAAAAGTTTTTAGATAATAGTGAGGACTAATGCTATTAACTCAGAATAGAATTTTTTGTAATGCATCTGTGTTTCCCAAACATTTTCCTATACCATTTTCAAAATACTGAAATATCTGCATGGTGCTAATACTAATTATTAAATTAGTAATTTAAATACAGCCATGTTTGCATTTAAACAATTTATATTATTATGAACTCCACCTTATTATTATATACGGGAAATAATTATTTTAGTAGGACCACTTATATAATCATATAATAATTATCATGAAAAATTGATTCTGTGCCAACTAGAATCACCTTGAAGACATTGCTCTGTCTGAAGATCTTTACTATTCTTTATACAGCTGCTCCTCAACTTACAATGATGTTATAACCTGGCAAACTCATCATCAGTTAAAAAGATTGTGTGTCAGAAGTGCATCTAATGCACCTCACCTAACTTCCTAGCTTAGCAACACAACAGTGTAGGACAGTGGTGGCAAATCTATGGCATGCATGTCACAATAGGCACACAGCTCCCTCTGCAGTGACATCACAAGTTGTATGAGCTGTCTTTTCTAAACTAAAACCTCAGTATTCTGGTTCAATTTCAGTGTTGGTGTTTTGTGATAAATAAATGGTTTTGGGGTTGCTGTTTGACTACTCGATCTCTAAAATGTTTGGCATCACTGGTGTAGGATGTCACTTGTCCACTTTCATGATGACATGTCTGACTGGAAGCTGTGACTCCCCACCACTGTCCAATATAACCAAGGAGTCACCTTGCATATACCTACTTCAGGAAATTATCAGAATTTGAACTCCGAAACCCCTATGGTTTCTACTGACTGCATAGCCCTTTGACGTCACCGTAGTCAAATCACAGTCAGTCAATTAAGGGCCATGTGTACAAGGATTTTTTGACAATCTCATCCAAACACATAGCTTTAGGAACAACTGTATACTGGAGACCACAAAATCTGCATCTTGGTGTACTTTCTGAACTCAAACTCAAATATTCAACTGCCTACTCATCATCTGAGTAGGCTTGTGTCTAATGGAGATCTTATAACTAGCATGTTCAACAGACTTGCTCCTCCTGCAATTTTCTTCATCTCAGATGATGGAAATTCCATTCACCTACTTAGTGAAAATAAAAATATTACAGTTCTTCTTTAATATGAACTTTTCTCACACTCCACACTTAGTGAGATCCTATCTCAAAAAGACAAAAAATACATAAATAAATAAACAAATAAATAATTTAATTTTTAATTTCCTTCTGTCTCCAGCAATCATCCAGACCTCTTCAAGATACATCTACATGTGTACTACATAAGGTCAGGAAACGTGCCACTGTAATATATCCAGATACCACAGCATGAGAAGCATAACTGAGCAGACCTTCTTTTAGGCCAGTTGGCAGTCTTTGACAGTATAAAATTTTTCATGTTTTACTTTGGTTCCTCATTTTATTTTAAAGAGAATAAAATGAAACAAAGCAGAACAGAAGAAAGCAGGTCAAAACAAAACAATGCAAGCAACACAGGATTTCAAAACAACATAACAGGAAATCAACAGTGGCTACCAATGTCTCTTGTCTTCTTCAAAACAGTTGTCCATATCTTCAAACACAATGAATTCAAACAAAACACAATAGTATAAAACCGATAACAACAAAAGAATGAAAGCATTACAGGTCTTCAAAAGCAGACAATAGAAAAATCAACAATGGATACCATAATGTCTCTTGTTCTCTTCAAAATAACTATCCACACTTTCACACATATTGAAATCAAATAATACAGAACAGACTAAAAACAATCAAAACAAAGGATAAAAGCATTATTGGACTTCAAAACAAGATGATAGAAAATCAGCAATGGCTACCATAGTGTCTTGTTTTCTTCAAAGTAGCTGTTCATACCATCACACATAATAAAATCAATTCTTGTAAACTCTTTAGGAGAAGTTCTAGGCATGTATAAGCATATACATATACATTTATCCTTTCTGTATTAGAGGAAAAGACAAAATAAAACATAACAAATTACAAGAAACAAAAAAGACTAATAAATAGCAGTAACAAAGAGCCCAAAACAGTAACAATACAAGCTTGCAAAACAAGGTGGTAGAACATAAATGAGGTTGTTATTCTGCATAATTGTCTTCAAAAGATTTACTCAGATTACCAGATATAGACTTGCAAAATTTATCTAATCCTATGAATGTTAACTGTTTTGTTCCAAGAACTAACAGAATTAGTAATATAATCCTCTTAGCTACCTTAAGTGTATATGTACAAACTTAAATCTTTTTTCTTTTCTCTTCCTTATTTTCTTCTTTACCCTATCTGATTTATTTTTTTACCCTTTGGGCAGTTTGCTAGCCTTCAACAATATTTACTGAAGATTTTGTATTTATTTAGCTTTTTAGTTTCTTACACTAGGGAGACAATATAGTATTTATATATGTGAGTTTGATTTATTTCACTTATGAGTATGGTCTTAAGTCACATTCATTTACCTATGAAAGCCTCAATGTGATCCTTCTTTATAGTTGAGTAGTACTCCATTATATAAAAGTACCACATCTTTTTTATCATTCCTCGTTTGATAGGCATTTAGGTTGTTTCCAAGATTTGGCTATTACAAATTGTGCTGCTATAAACATGGGTGCACATATATCACTGTGGTATAATGTTTTTAGTTCTTCTGGGAATATTCCCAAAAGTGGAATAGCTGGGTCAAATGGGACTTCCAATCCCAGCTTTTTGAGGAACCTCCAGACTGATTTCCACAGTAGTTGCACCAGTCTACACTCCCACCAATGGTGCAGGAGAGTTCCTTTTTCCCCACAGCCTCTCCAGCATTTGTTATTGGAGGTTTTCTTGATCCTGGCCATTCTTTCTAGAGTGAGATGGAATCTCGGTGTTGTTCTCATTTGCATTTCTCTAATGACCGATGATGCTGAACATTTTTTGATGCATTTATTTGCCATTTGTATTTATTCAGCTGAGAAGTGTGTATTTATCTCAGATGCCCATTTTTGGATTGAGTCTTTGAATTTGGGGGTCTGTTTTTCTTTAATTATTTGTATGTTCTAGATAGAAATCCTTTGTCTGAGAGACAGTTGACTAAGATTTTTTCCCAATTCGTGGGTTTCCTTTTCACTCTGTTGGAGATTTCCTTTGACATGCAAAAACCTATCAATAAGATGAGATCCCAGTTATTTATTCTGGGAAGTATTTCCCATGCAGTTTGATTCTTGTTCATGAATTCTCTGCCTCGCCCTATATCTTCAAGATTTCTACCTACATTGCCTACCAGCAGATTTAGTGTTTCTGTTTTAATATTTAGATCTTTGATCCATTTTGACTTTAGTTTAGTGCATGGTGATAGGCATGGGTCTAGTTTTACTTGTTGGCATGTGGAAAGTCAGTTTTTCCAGCACCACTTATTAAAGAGGCTTTCTTTCTTCCAGTGAACATGTTTGGCCCCTTCATCAAAGGTAAGGTGGCTAAGTGTGTTTGTAGTTGTGGTTGTATCTTCTAATCTATTTCATTGATCTTCAGGTCTGTTTTGATTCTAGTACCATGCTGATTTTATCACAGTAGCTTTGTAGTATAACTTTAAGTCAGGGATTGTGATGCCTCTTGCCTTGTATTTGTTGCCCAGAATTGCCTTTGCTATTCTAGGTCTCTTCTGGTTCCAGATAAATTTTAGAAATGATTTCTTTAGATCTGTGAGGTATGCCAATGTTATTTTGATTGGAATTGCATAAAATCTGTATAACAGTTTTGGAAGATTGACCATTTTCACAATGTTCGCTCTTCCTATTCATGAACGAGGAATGTCTTTCCATTTTCCAAGATCCTCTTCAATTTCTTTTTTCAGAGTATTGAAATTTTCACTGAATAGATCTTTTACTTCCCTTGTTAGATTGATTCCTAAGTATTTCATTTTTATGAATGCTATTGTGAAGGATATGGCTTCTCTTATTTCTATCTCAGCGAGTTTGTTGCTTGTGTACAGGAATGCTCTTGATTTTTGAGTGTTGACTTTGTATCCAGCTACATTACTGAATTTAGTTATTACACCTAGAAGTCTTTCAATGGAGTTTTGGGATCTTTTATGTAGAGTATCATCTCATCTGCAAATAATGATAATTTTACTTCTTTTCCTAAACTTATTCCTTTTATTTCTTTCTCTTGTCTAACTGCTCTGGCTAATATTTCCAGCACTATATTGAACAGGAGTGGTGATAATGGACATCTGTATCTTGTTCCTGATTTTAGAGTGAAACCTTTCAGTTTTTGACCATTTAATATGATGCTGGCTGTTGGTTTATCATAGATGGCTTTTATCAGATTGAGGTAAAGACCATTTATTCTGATTTTCTGTAGGGTTCCTATCGTGAATGAGTGTTGGACTTTATCAAAAGCTTTTTCTGCATCTATCGAAATGATCATGTGATTCTTATCTTTGGCTCTGTTGATATGGTGTATTACATTTATTGATTTGCATATGTTGAACCATCCTTGCATTCCTCAGATGAATCCCACTTGGTCGTGGTATATAATCTTCTTGATGACTTGTTGCATTCTGTTTGCCAGTATTTTATTGAGGACTTTTCATTATGTTCATTAGAGAGATTGTTCTGTAGTTCTCTTTTTTGGTTCAGTTTTTCTCTGGTTTTGATATGAGGGTAATACTTGCTTCCAGGAATGAGTTAGGAAGAAGTGCTTCCCATTCAATTTCACTAAAGAGTTTGAGGAGTGTTGAAATTAAGTCTTCCTTGAATTTCTTGTAGAATTCAGGTTTCAATCCATCGAGACCTGGGCTTTTCTTTGTTGGATAAGGTTTTAAATACATTTTCAATTTTATTATTTGAAATTGGGATACTCAGTAGTTTTGCATCTTTTTAATTCAGCTTTGGTAATTCATATGTTTCTAGGAATCTGTCCATTTCTTCTGTGTTATCAAATCTATGAGAGTAAGGGTTTTCAAAGTAGGTATTGATGATCTTCTGTATTTCCTCAGGTTCAGTAGTGAGTTTGTCCTTTTCATTCCTTATTACACGAATTTGAGTTTTTTCATTCCTTTTTTTAATTAGGTTGACTAGAGACTATCAATTTTATGTAGTCTTTCAAAAAACCAACTTTTTGATTCATTAATTCTTTGAATTGTTTTCTTAGTGTGTATTGCATTAATTTCTACTCTGATCTTCATAATTTCCTCCCTTCTTTTGCCTTTGGGCTTGACTTTCTCTTCTTTTTCTAGATGTTTGAGGTATAGTATCAGGTTGTTTATTTGTGTTTGTTCTGTTTTCCTGATGTGGGAATTCACCACAAAAAATTTCCTCTGAGAACTGCTTTCATTGCATCCCACAGGTTCCAGTAAGTTGTATTTGTATTTTCATTTGCTTGTAGATATTGTTTAATTTCTTTAATTTCCTCTGTGATCCATTGATTGTTCAGGAGCATATTATTTAATTTCCATGTGTTCATTTAGTTTTTGCAGTTTCTTTTATCATTAATTTCTGGTTTCATGGCACTATGATCAGATAATATGCATGGAATAATTTCAATTCTTTTGCATTTATTTAAGCATGTTCTATGGGCTAGTATATGGTCTATGTTAGCGAATATACCATGTCCAGCTGAGAAGCATATATATTCTGATGTTGTTGGGTAGAATACTATGTACACATCTACTAAGTCCATTTGTTCACAAGTTTGATTCACTTCTGCTATTTCTTTGCTGATTTTCTGTCTAGTTGGTATGTCTCTTTTGGTTAATGGGGTGTTAAGGTCTCCCATTATAAATGTGTTATTGCTTATTTGATTTTTCATTTCTATTAATATTTGTTTTATATAGCTGGGTGCTCCTGTAATTGGCGCATATATATTTAAGATTGTTATGTCTTCCTCTTGAAGTTTTCCCTTAACTAGTATATAGTGACCTTCTTTATCTCTTTTGATCATTCTTGGTTTGAAGTTCACATTGTCTGCAAACGGAGTAAATACCCCTGCTTTTTGGGGGGGGTTCCTATTGCATGGAGTATTGTTTTCCATCCTTTGACTTTCAGTCTATGAATTTGCTTTTGGGTTAGATGGGTTTCTTGTATACAGCATATGGTTGGAGGCTGTTTCTTAATCCATTCTGCCAGTCTGTTTCTTTTAATTGGTGAATAGAGACCATTTGCATTAATAGCTATAACTGACATACATTGGCTTATTTTTGTCATGTTATCTTTCTGCTGTTGGTTCTTTACCTTTCCCCTCTGTTTAATTGTTTGTAGTTTTATGCCTAGTAGTTTTTTTCTGTTGGTGTTCCTGAAGTCATACTTACTTTTATGCCTATCTAGAATATCTTTCAGTATTCTTTGTAGGTTTGGTTTGGTGGTCATGAAGTTCTTCAGCTGTTCTTTGTCATGAAAGTATCTTATTTCTCCATCAATTTTGAAGGATAGTTTTTCAGGGTACATCAATCTGGATTGGAAGTCATTTTCCTTTATGATTTAAAATACCTCATTCCATGCTCCATGCTTTCGTTGTTTGTGGTGAGAAGTCTGCTGTGATTCTAATGGGCTTTCTTCTGTAGGTGATCTGTCTCTTTTCTCTAACAACTTTTAATAGTCTGTTCTTCTGTTGAATTTCTGGGATGTTGATTAGTATACATCTGGGTGTAGGTTTATTTTTATTATGGCTAATTGGAGTTCTATATACTTCACTTTTCTGTATGTCAGTTTCCTTTCCCATGTTTGGGAAATGTTCAGCTATTATTTTTGTAAATAGCCTTTTGATATTATTTGTGTTGTCACCTTTTTCATTTACACCTATCAATCCTATATTGTTTTTCCTTGAGTCATCTTGCAACTGTTGAATTGTTACTTTCTGATTCATTGTTATTTTTAAAAGATCTTTCTTTTCCTGTTCACTAGTTGTAATCTTGTCTTCAAGGTCTGAAAGTCTAGCTTCACATTCATTGAGGCAGTTTTGCCAGATTTTGATGGAGATTTTGATTTCCTGGATATGCCTTTGAATCTGTTTCATGCATTCTGTGTCTTTCTTATATTGTTCATTCAAGGTTTCTGTCTTTTTGCAGTGCTCCTTAATTTTTTTTAACTATGTCTTCTTTAGATGTGTTCAGCATTTCTTTTATTATGTTTATCATTTCTACTTTTATCTAGGAGATTATTTCTGATCTGAGTTCCTTTACAGCTTCATGGAGTTGTTTCTTTACTTCAGCTGCTATCATTTCAGAAGTTTCAGGTGTACGGCTTATATTTCCTCCTATGTCCATGTCTCCTAGGCTTGTCTGGGCTGGGTTGAGGTTTGAGATTTTATTTTGCTCTTGTGTTTTGTCATTTTCCTGTATTCCCTGGAAAGCTGAATGCAAGGTTTCAGTTACTTTCTGGGTTGAGGATATCTGTCCCTACTGCAGGGAGTTTCCCCAGTTGAGTGGGGGTCATTGACCAGGACTTTCCAGATCACTAGTGGCATTTGAAGGCTCCTCACATGTTGGGAGTACACTAGGTGGGCCATCAGCACACCCACATTGTCCTCTGAAGCTCCCCAGCAATTTGAGGTTGCTAGGCAGGACTCTATCAGGTTCTGAGTGGCATACCGAGGCTGAGCAGCTAGATGGGGTACACTGCATGCCTTCAGCTCAGGCCACGTGGTGCACCAAAGCTCCCCAGCTGCTTGGGGCTGCTGAGTGTGGCCCTACCAGGTTGCATGTGAGGTGCTGAGCTTGCACGGCTGGATAGAGTTTGCTGTGCAGGCTTTCAGATTGCACCACTGAGTGCAGGTAGTTCCCTGGCCACTCAGGGTCACTGGGCAAGGCCCAACCAGGCCCTGAAGGGCCTACCCAAAGGTCTCTGGCTGATTGGACATGCTGGGTGGGTCCCTACCAGGTTCTGAGAGGGGTGCCAAGCTTGCATAGCTGGATGGAGTTGGCTGTGCAGGGCTTTGACTCGCACCACTGAGCACAGGTGGTTACCCAGCCACTTGGGGTCACTGGGTGGAGCCGAACCTGATTCCTCATTTTAAAATATGAAAATACTGAGAATAACCACATACTAAAAAGTCAATTAATTAAAAAGTCACTAAATTTGAATAATTATAATTGAATATGAAAATTGTTCTTTTAGTCAGTTATAGGAGTCCCTTGATATTTCTACCTACTATCTAGAATGCAACCAAGGAATTGTTTGAAAATGGAAGCTTATGACTTTTATCAGATGAATTCCTTCAGCAATAAAGAACAAAAACTTAATAGAAGATAGCTGGGCATGATGGTGCACACCTTTAACCCCAGCACTCTGGAGACTGAGGCAGGAGGATTGTTGTGAGTTTGAGACCAGCCTGGGCTACAAAGTGAGTTCAGGGCTAACCTGAACTGCATAGTGAGACCCTGTCTCAAAAAATAGGACTGGGGATTTAGCTCAGTGGCCTAAGTGCCTGCCTGGCAGGTGCAAGGTTGTGAGTTCAATCCCTGGTGCCAAAAAACAAAACAAAATAAAACAAAATATGGTCAAGTTGGGCATGGTGCCCCATGCCTGTAATCCCAGCACTTGGGAGGCTGAGGCAAGAGGATCACAAATTGAGTCCTGCCTGAGTAACTTAGCAAGACCTGTCTAAAGACAAAAAGGTGGGAGGTTAGCGATTTAGTTCAGTGGCCTAAGTGCCTGCCTGGCAGGCACAAGGTTGTGAGATTGATCCTCGGTACCAAAAAAAACAAAAACAAACAAAAAAAAAACTTAATAGGAGAACAGTAACAGAAAGAGAGGAAATTGAAAATACATGAAATGTGCATATTGCATAAATTTATGACACTTAAAACTCTGTCTTTTCTTTATTCTTTATCAGTACATTTCCCTTCTGAGTTATGATCTTATTTTCCATAGCACTTTTCATTTTTCAGGGAAGCAAGACTCCTGGTCCAATTTTTGTATCTAATTTGATCTCAAATTGCTATGTTGTGTCTTGTGTGGTGAATAGGTGAGCAGATAAACTGACTGTTTAGTTTGTAGCTTTCTCATAGTGCCATTATCACTTGCTGAACGATTCAGCCTTTCTCTACTAATGAAAATTCTTTCTGCACATATATTAAATTGTCATGTATACTAATGCTTGTTTCTGAATAAGTTGCTTTCTTCTATAGAGGTGTTGATCTACAACAACTATGAAAATAGTTGAATACTATAACTGAATAAAATATTTTAATGACAACTATGACCCATCTCGCTTCATTTTTCTATTTTCTCCTTTTCATGTAAAATGGAGAGCTAATTATTTATGCTAAATAAAACTTTTAAGTTTTTATCTAGTTCTCCCTGTCATTATAAAAGATATTATTTAAAATTGCATTGAATATATGAATTGATTTATAGTTGTCATGAATGTTATTTTTATAAGGTTTACTCTGCCTTATTCAGGCACATTTTATTTTTATTTATTTAATTCAGGTGAATTGAATTCTAATTCCTGTTTAATTTCTTAATGAGAACTGAACTAAACAAAATTAAAGTTTAACATCACAGACAGATATAATAGGTTAAAATGAAAGAATAAAACAATTTATATGTAGAGAAAAATTGGAAGATTTGGGAGAAATAAAATTCCAAAATAGTGAAATCCTGGTGCGGTGTGAAGAGACACACAGGAAAACCCCGTGTGATGACAGAGTCGGACCACAAAGCAGCTGGAACCTTTGGCAATGACAAAGGTTGAGAGAAAGCTATGGAGTTCTCAGAGAAAAATGACCTTGATTTTGGACTTAAAAGATAATCCTGACCAATACTTCAAGCATGGATTTCCAGACTTTAGAACTATAAGAGGATAAATTTCTTCAATGTTAAACACCGAAGTTTACAGTGCTTTGATGTAGCATCCCTAGAAAACTATGATAGCTTCCAATGAAAGTTATGTAACTACCTTGATTTGATCATTGCACATTGAAAACATGCACCAAATGATCACACTGTACCCATAAATGTGTACAATTAAAATAATAGTTAATTTTTTAAATTATACCTTTTAATTTATTGGCCCAGTTTACTTAATTCATTCTTATTAGCCTTTTAAACAGAACAATTAAGGAAGCAGATTCAAAGGATTGGGTAAAGGAAGAAGAATACAAATTTTTTTGTTTTATTAGATTTTTCCATGCAATTTAAATTTTTTTCATTGTTTTTAACTGACACATAGTTGCACATCCTTATAGGGTACATGCTGATATTTCAATTCTTGTGAACACTGTGTAATATTCAAATAAGGGCATTTAGCACATTCATGGCCTCATACTTTAATCATTTCTTTATGGTAAGGACATTCAAAAATCCTCTTATCTAGTGGCATAGGAATAGTAGAATATTGTTAGCCACAGTCATCCTACTGTGCAAGAGAAAACCAGAACTTACGCCTCCTATCTATCCGTGTCGGTAATTTTGTACTCATTGACCAATCTCCTAGCCTCACCATGCCGACCCTCAACTTCTTGGCCTCTGTGGCCCATCATTCTACTGTACTTCTGTATTCTCAACTTTAGAAGAGTTCACGTATAAGCAAAGTGGTGTGGAATTTGTCTTTCTATGCCTGGCTTACTTTTCATAATACAGCATCTTCCAAAATCATCCATACTGCCACGAATAAGATTTCATCCCCTTACAACTGGATAATATTTCTGTATATATGTGTGTGTGTGTATATATATATATATATATATATATATATATATATTATATATATATAATCACATTTTTTCTGTTCATTTATTAAGTGATGGGCACTTAGGTTGAGCCTATTTCTTAGCTATTTTGAATCATGCTGCAAGAAATATGCCAGTGCAGTTATTTTTCAACATGCCAATTGCATTTTATGCAAATATTACCAATACTGACATTTCTGGACTACCCAATGGTTATAACTTTAATTTTCAAGGAACTTCTATGTTGTTTTTCTTAATAGCTGTAATAATTTATATTTCCATGAACATTGTATTGTCTTTTGATGGTCACTCTAATTGGGGTAAAATAGTTCCTTGTGACTTAATTAGCACTTCTCTGATGAATAATGATGTTCAGCATTTTTTTCATATTGCCTGCTGGCCATTTGTGTGTCTACCTTTAAGAAATGTCATTCAGGCCTTTGTCCATTTTTAAATCAGGTTGTTTTCCAACTGAGTTTTTGTTTGAGTTTCTTATATATTTCTGGATATTAATTAATTTTGTCAGATGCACAGTTTGCAAATATTTTCTTGCACTATGTAGATAATCTCTTCATACCATTCATTGTTTCCCTTCTACACTGAAAGTTTTTAATTTTACGTGATCCTATCTATCTGGCTATACTGCTTGAGTTTGGGAAGACATTATCCAAAGAGTGCTTGACACACCAATGTCAGAGAGCCCTTTCCTATGTTTCCTTTTAGTAGTTTTATTGTTTTAGGCTTTATATTAAACTCTTTAACATATTTTGAGTTGACTTTTATATATGGTAAAAGAGAGATCTAATTCCATTCTTCTGCATATAGATAGCTCCAGTACTACCCTTTCTCCATTGTGTTCTTAGCATCTTCGTTCAAAATAAGTTGGCTATAAATGTCTGGTCCTATTTCTGTAGTTTTTAAACCTGTTCTTAAATGTATCTATTTTTATGTCAATACCACAGTTTCCTGGTTACTGCAATTTTGTAGTATATTTTGAGAGCACATAGCAAGGTACTTTTCAGCTTTGCATAGGTTTAACAATGACAACATTTTGTTTCAATATTTACAACAAACAGAAGATCATGGTTTCTGTCCACAACACCAAACAAACATGCACACAAAATTAAAGCAAGCAACAAAAAACAAATTATAAGATGTGGGAGTCAGTCTTTCATTTCTAGCCCCTGCCATTCTTACAGTTTATTTTCTAAAATAATCTTTTGTTATAACTCCCAAGGAAGAATTTTCTTGTTTCTTGTATGATCATCAAGATTAAAAAACATTACTCAATCCCTGCCTGGAAACCAGCACCATGCGTGGGTCGCCGCTGGAGTGGGGACAGCCAGACCCAAGCCTCTCTCCATGAGTCAGCGCCATCCGCAGACTACAGGGGAGTGCGGGGAACCAGGCCTCATCAGGGGTGATCCCCTCCTGGAAACCATATCATTTCATTGTTTTGTTAGGTTGGGGTTTATTCTCTTTTGTTTTATTTGATTATGTTAAATCTGATGGCATGAGCAGCTATTTGAAAGATAACAAGACATATTATGGTAACCATTTTGGATTTACTATTGGCTGAGTTTGAAGTCCTTTATTGCATTCATTGTTTTCTTTTTATTGTTTCTATTCTACTCTGTTCTGTTTGATTTTTACTATCTCCGAAGGTATCTGCAGCTATCTTGAAGACAACAAAAGGCATTATGGTAACTATTGTTGATTTTGTAATGTTTCTTTTTTTATTTAAGAGAAAATGGACCCAGAAAAGAAAAACAAAAAGCAAAAAAGACAAACAAGCAACAACAACAAATCCAATACAATAACATTATAGGTTTGCAAAGTGAGATGATTGGGATTTGACAGTGGTTATAATATTGCATATCGTTACCTTCAAAGGGGTTGTTTAGATTAACAGATAAAGACATGTAAAATTGATCTAATCATATGAGTATTAACTGTTGTTTTTCAATAACTAATACATTTAGTAGTATAGTCATTTTAGCTACCTTATGTATACCTATATGCAAATTTATATTTTTTTCCTTTTCCCTTCCTTCTTTCCTCCTTTCCCCTTATAATACCTCTTGTTATCTTCAAAATAATTGCCCATACCATCAGATGCAATACAATCAAACAAAATAGTACAGGATAAAACCAATGAAAAACAAAACAATGGAAGCAATACATAGTAAAGCAACACTGATTACTATAATGCCTCATGTTATCTTCTAAGAAGTTGCTTATATCAGCAGTCATAATCCAATCAAACAAACCAAAATAGGATAAAATCACTCAAAACAAAACAATGAAAGCAATACATTGTTTCAAAACTAGGTGATCAGATATCAATAGTGGATAGCATAATGTGTTTTGTTATCTTTGAAATAGCTGTCTACGCCATCAAATATAATAAAATCAGGCAAACTGATATAGAATAAGACCAAACTAAACAGCTCAATGAAAACAATACAGAACTCAAATCCCAGTGATAGATTAACAATGGCCACTGCCTGCCCTTTTTAGACACTTCCTCCCCTTTCATTTTTACAATATGTATTGTGTATTTCGAATCCTACTAACTCCTTTTGTTTTGTTTTGTTTTGTTTTTGTTTTTGTTTTGTTTTGTTTGTACTAGGGAGATAACATGATGCTCACCCATGTGGCTTTGGGCCATTTCATCCATGAACATGGTCTTAAGTTGTATCCATTTACCTACAAGAGGCTTGAGGTTATTTTTCTTTATAGTTGAATAGCTTTCCATTGGATAAAAATGCCATATCTTTCTTGTCCACTATGTAGCTAATGGGCAAGCTACCCCCACTTCTTTATGGTTTCCTGTCATAAACCACATTGTTCTCTCTCCTTTGACTTTCAGTCTATGAACTCCCTTCTGAGTTTAATGTGTTTCTTGTATAAAGCATATTGGTGGATCCTGTCTCCTGATCCACTCTGCCTGTGTTTCTTTCTATTGGTGGATTGAGGCCATCTACATTAATGTTTAAGGCCAACATGCACTGCCTCGTCTCTGTCATGCCACTTTCCTGCTGTTGGCTGCCCACTTTTCCTCTCTACTCAATTGTCTGCCCTGCTCGGCGATATCCCTTTGCCACTGTTTCTGGAGCTAAGGTCTTCTTTTAATCTCTCTCTAAAATGTCCTTCAGTATTCTTTGAAGGGTTGGCTTGGTGGTCATAAATTCCTTCAGTTGTTCTTTGTTGTGGAAGTGTCTCATTTCTCTGTTAATTTTGAAAGATAGTTTTTCAGGGTATATCAATCTGGGTTGGAAGTTGTTTTCTTTCAGGACTTGAAATACTTCACTCCAAGCTCTTCTTGACCTGATGGTTTGTGTTGAGAAGTCTGTTGTAATTCTGAGGGGTTTTCCTTTGTAGGTGATCTGTTTTTTTTTTCTGTAACAGTTTTTAATATTCTGTTCTTGTGCTGAATTTCTGGGATCTTGATTATTGTATGTCTGGGTGTAGATTTATTTTGGTTATAGTTAGCTGGAGTTCTATATGCTTCACTTATCTGAAAGTCACTTCCTTTTCCCATGCTTGGGAAGTTTTCTAAAATTATTTCTGTAAATAGGCTTTTAATTTCATTTGTACTGACCCCTGCTTTTTCATTCACACCTTTTATTCTTAAGTTATGTTTCTTTGGATTGTCTTGCAGCTGTTGTATTGTTACTTTCAGGTTCCTTGTTATTTTTAAGAGATCTTTCCTTTCACGATCACAAGGTGCAAACCTGTCTTCAAGGTTTAAAGGTCTATCTTTAGTTTCCTTCAGGTAGTTTTGCCAACTTTCATTAGAGTTTTTGATTTCCTGGTAATCTCTTTGAATCTGTTTCATGTATTCTAAATCTTTTTTGTATTGTTCATTCCAGGTTTCCCTCATTTTCCTATGCTCCATTTTTTCATCTATGTCTCCTTCAGAGTTGCCTAGCAGTTCTTTTATTATGTTTTTCATTTCTTCTTTTAGTTGAATTAGTATTTCTGTTCCAATTTCTTTTATAGCCTCTTGAAATTGTTTCTTTACTTCAGTTGCCATCACCTCAGAAACTTCAGTTGTGGGAATCCCAATCTCCTCTGCGTTTGCATCTCCTGGACTTGCTCTGCTTGAATTGGAGGCCAGAGACTGCCTTTTGCTTCTTTGTCTTGGCATATTCCTGGGTTCTTCTGGGCAAATGGGTACTGGGGACCCAGGCACTCCTTGCATTGGCCGCAATTTCTCTAGAGTGAGACTGGTTCTTCTAGCCAATGCTGATTATGGATATCAGATGGTTGCTACTGGGGGCACTATTACGGTGCTATCCACTGCCTTTCTTCAGCCCACCTTGACTCCCGAATGGCTGGTGGGGTGCATGAAGGGGCCAGCTGCCACCTGCGAACCTGGACCAGTCACCCACGGACACTCCACCACCACCCCTGGAGTGCACCTGGAGCTGCTGTCTCCAGACCAAGCCGGTCACCCACAGGGACCCTCTGAGGTGGCTCCCATTATGCTCGCAGCAGCAGGGTTCAGCCTGAGCAACCTCCACAGATCTGCGCCCAGCTAGGATTCCCCAGCCCAACTCCAAGATGTCTCCCCACCAGTCTCCCCCTCACACGGGAAGGTGAAGACCTTCACACTCACAGTTCTCCAGGTCTGCTCCCCCTGTCCACTGCCACTATCCTCCAATGCTGCCTCTCAGCAGAGGCCTCTAGGGTCGCCGCCGCCACGGCACCTTGATTGTGCATCCCCAGGTTCCAGCAGGTTGTCTCACAGTGGGTCTAGCTCTGGGCAGAGGTGTCACCAGCTACTACCTTCTTTGTTTCATTGTTTCTTTTAACTCTTTCTGTGGGCTTCAATTCTCACTTTAGATTCTTCCTAGGTCCAGAGGACCCACTTCCTTCCTTCTTGTCTTCCCCACGTTGCTATATTCCGGCATCTGGATGGTGTCTCTCAGGGAGGCTGTATACTCTGCTGCTTACAGTTCCACCATCTTGTTCCCGACCCTGATTTTGTAATGTTTTGAAATCCTGTGTCACTTATCCTTGTTTATTATGATTGGTTTTATTGTTTTGTTTTCCTTGGTTTTATCCTCTTTAAAATAAAAAAAAAATTACTCATAACAAAAACCAAAACTCTGATTCACTAATATTTCTGGATTGCAATGCATGTGGGGGTGAAAGCAATGACATGTATTTTAATCTGTTCTGGTACAAATCCAAAGAAGTATTTGGGGTTTTTTTGTTTTTTGTTTTTTGTTTTTTTGTACTGGAGATCAAACTCACACCTCATACCTGCCAGGTAGGTGATTACATCACTGAACTAAATCCCTGCTTTGATTTTTATTTCATACAAAGTGAAAGCTTTATTGTAGACCTTTCTTCTTAGTGAATTTTAAAACATAAAAAGTTGCTGATAGCTACATATCCACGACATGAAAGATATCTTTATATTTTTCACTTAATACTTTCAGATACTCTTATTATAAAATCTAGTAATTAGGATTCAGGGCATAACATTAAAACAAAATACAAGGTATTTTGAACTTTGTTCAAGTTATTGTTGAACAAAGCTTTGCCTGAGGAAATCTGTGCCAAGATGTAACATGTATTTAAGCTGACAAGTTGAATTTTGCCATGTCCAGTTAATGAGTACAAAGTCCATTAAGCTTTTAACCACATAAAGGACTTCTACCATCAGTACACTTGAATGACCCTTGGCCCAACAGTGCTCTCTCCGTAGTACAATGGCTGAATGTGAAATTAAATTGCTTCTTAAAGTCAGGCATTAAAAAAGGATAAGATTAAAAACATAAGAGAATGCCTTCATTAAATGTTGTAAATTAAAAAGTACTTGTTCTATACAATATTTTATAATTCATACTGACACTTATAGGTGACTATTAACTATGGCAGTTTTCTATTTAATAACATTTTAGTAAATCTGGAGCCTCTAAGGTAGACCAGACAAATTGAGCTCATTCCCTTGGCTAATCTTTTTTTTAAATTTTATTTTATTTTATTAGTACATGTTTGTAATTCATGCAATTTATAACCATATTGGGGAATGGCTACATGCACATACCACAGCTTGCTTGTTTTTAATCCTTCCCTCCCTCTGCCCTTTCCTCCTCTGCTCCCCAATCACCTTTTTCATACCTGTTGGTACTATTTGCTGAGTACATGTTATGGCTTCTAATGTTTATACTGATTAAGATTATTGGGATCCTGTACATGACACATCTTTATTTCCATCCAATGATGTATCTTTATTTCTATCCACCTTTTATAATTTTTTATTTGTAGTTTCCTTCACTCAAATAAAGGATATCATATATATTCACCTGTGTGTTGAATTTATTTCACTCAGTACTATGATTTCCAGGTGCATCTGTTTTTCTGAAATTGTCCCAAAGTTATTCTTTTTTTTTCTTTTTTTGTACCAGAATTCAAACTCAGGACCTTGCACTTGCCAGGCAGGTGCTTATGCTGCTGAGTTATATCACAGGACTTAAAATTATTCTTCTTTAGGAGTATGTTTTAATTTTCCAGGAGCTTTTGCCTTTTTCAAATTTTCTTCTGTTATTGATTTCTGTTTTCATTGCAGAGTGTTCAGATGATTTGCCCAGAATAATTTCAGTTTTTTTATATTTACTTAAGCAGGCTTTGTGTACTAGTATGTAATCTATTTCAGCAAAAGTACCACAGGTTGCTGAAAAGAATGTATATTCTTTTGTAGAGGACAGGAATACTTTGTATACTCTATTAAATCCATATGTTCAAGAGTGTGATTCAGCTCTGAAATTTCTTTATTAGTTTTTTGTTCAGTTGATTGTCTCTTTGCAAAAGTGAGGTTTAAAATCCCCTATTATGACTACGTTAATGTTTCTTTGATCTTTTAGTTTCAGCAGTTTTTATTTTATGAAGGTAAGTGTTCCAGTATTCAGTGCATGTATGTTTTTCAGTGTTATCTCTTCTTCTTGGATTATTCCTTTAACTAGTATGTAGTGACCTTTTTTTTGTTTCTTCCAATCTATTTTAATTTGAAGTTTACCACATCTAAAATTAGAATTAGTACTCCTGCTTGTTTTCAGCATCCTGAAGCATAAAATATTGTTTTCTACACTTTAATTTTAAGTCTATGAATATCTTTTTGGATTAGATGGGTTTCTTGAATGCAACAGACTGATGGATTCCGTTTTTGATTCAGTCTGCCAATCTGTGTCTTTTGATTGGAGAGTTGAGGCCATTAACATTTAGAGATTTTACTGACCTGTGTTGGTTATTTATTATCTTTGTCTCCTTCATCTCTTGGTATATTTTTTTTTTCACTTTTCCATTTTTTGCTGTTGTTTATCTATTGACCTCCCTAGTTTCATCTGTGTGTTTAGGTGTATCCCATCCTATGTTTCTGTTGAGAATATTCTCAAATATTTTCTCTAGAGCTGGGTTAGCACTCCTATATCCTTTGAGCTGGTCTTTTTCACGGAAATACCTTATTTCTCCATCTATTTTGAAGGATAGCTTTGCTGGGTGAGTTAATCTGGGTTGAAAGTTATTTGCTCTTAGGGCTTGAAATACTTCACGTCAAGCTTTTCTGGCCTTTAGGGTTTGTCTTGAGAAGTCTGTTGTGATTCTAATTGGCCAACCTTTAGATATGGCTTTGTTTTGTTTTGCTTTGCTTTGTTTTTCTCTAGGTGCCTTTAAAATTCTGTAGTTTTTGTTTGTTTTGTTTTGTTTTGTTTTTTGCTGAATATCTGCAAATTTAATGAGGTTATGCCTTGGTGAATGTCTCCTTTCATCATAATTATTTGATGTTCTGTAACAATTGTTCTATGTATACTATGAAAAGAAGGAAGCAAAAAGAAAAAAATGAAAAAAGAAGGAACAATTGAAACAAAGATTTTGTAAATAATGAGTGGAAGAGGTGTTGAAAGGAGGATAAAGGAACAGGGAAGAAAAGAATCAAGTTATATCTTGAACAGGTACAAATTTCCTATGATGAATGTGATCATTATATAGACTTAAAATGTATCAATAAATTTAATTAATTTTTTTAAATGCAAAGAATAAAAACCAAAGGAAAAATTTCAAAAAATTTAAAAGTCAATAAGAATAAAAAATGGGAAAATAATACAGTTAAATAAAGAATAGTAAAAAAAAATTTTTTCAGTTGTTTTGCATTCATGACTTTCTTCAGTTTTTTGTTAATGAACAGAGCTCCAGACAAGGTGTATCTCTGTTAATGCTAGATAACCAAGGGCAGGCCACAGTCAGATCCATCCTGGGTACAGAGGTCTGTTAGTGGTGAGAGCGAGTCACCACTGTGAGCTTCCAGTCCTTTGTAGCTAGGCCTAAGACTGGCTTTTGGCAGCCTCTGGAGGGAGACTGGGTGATCCCAGGCTTTATCTCTCAGCAGAGTTCCCTCCAGTCTGCTGTCCAAGTGTGGGCAATCCACCCTAACTGGACAGCTCTTTCTGGCATCCCACACTGAGAACTTGGCAGTGAAGTGCCTGTGAGACTGTTCTGTAGTCAAGGGTCAGCCCTGAGCCCTTTCCTAAATAAAATGGCCACCTCACCCACTTTTGCTCTGTGCAACTGAGCCGAGTCTCTGCTTCACCCACACTCACCACCTTATGACTCTGGGTGGGGAGGGTGTCCTTGGGAACACAGTGGCCCATATTCTCACTGCTGCCTCCAACTGCGTAAGATTCTTGAGGTCAGGTCTCCGGTTCTCTCTGAGCAGAAAATGTGCTGATTTCACTGCCTTCCCAGCTGCAGCTCCACAGCTGCTGTCCACTTGCCACACTGTCTCTGGTCAGCAGCAGTGAGCTATTTCTTCTGTACCACTTCATCCTGTTTTCTTCTCCTCTGCCTGTTCCCTCATGGTTCCCATGTGCTCTCCACCCACTTAGGTTCCTCTCCAAGTTGCTGTTTTCCAGACTCTAGGCATTTTGTCCTGGAGAAGCTGCATTGCTGGCACTCACTGCTCTGCCATTTTTTTCTCCCCCAGCTAATATTTAAGAACCCCTTGTCTCAAATAGCATTTAAAGAATATGCCACCATCCTTATAACCTTATTTTTGAGGTTCTGATAATTTTTAATATAGTTTCCCTTCAAAGATTATCCTTGATAAGAAAAAGTGGGGGTGGTAATTTCATTCAGTTTGGATTATTTCCATGGGTGCATAGGCCAAGTTACTGTAGTTAGCTAGGTAGGCTTCCTTATGAGACTTAAGTAACTATTAAGGCCACACAATTATTTCTCATCAAAAAGATAACATGGTATCATGGATATTTCCTTTTATTCAAACTAATCAAATTACACATATTAAAATGTGTACTTCTTTGTATATCAATTAGATGTCAAAGTTGGTCAAAAATTACATTGAATGTTTTCCATCATATTTGTTCATTATTTAATGTAAGAGCACATGAGAATATTGATGAAATCAGGAGATATAGGCTGCTGTAGATTGTTTGTGTAAATAAGTGTTTGTAATGCAAATATTTGAGAAATCACTGGAGATTCATTTATTCCCTCCTTGTCCATATTTTCTTCCTCTCAAAAAAACATTGATAGGGCCTAGGATTTAGCTCAGGGGCTCAAGCACTTGCTTGGTAAGCGCAAGGTCACAAGTTCAATCCCCAGTACCAAAAAAAAAAAAGGAAAAAAAGAAAAACATTGATGAAACTCTTATGAATACTATGCCCTTCTCAATAGGATGACATATGGTATGCCCTCCTTTAATAGGATCTGCATGGAAACTTATGCTTTAGAATCTTATGGTTTGTTTTAATGCTGTCATTAATTATCATTTTGAGACATTGGTTATCTTAATAATAATCAAACTCATTATTTTTTTGTTTCTCTGTTTTTTTAATTGACATAATATTTGTATAAATTTATGGGGCACAATATGATAATTCAACACATGAATATAATTCATTTTTTCAATTTAAGATCACATCTTGGGAAGGAAAAAGAATTGTCACTGGTCACTTGAGGCAATGTGAACATCAGAGCATCAAACAATCTCATTTCTGGGTGTGAATGCAAAAGAATAAAATCAGGATCTCAAAGAAATATCTGCACTTTCCTGTTTGTTATAACATAATTTAAATCACTCAATATATAGAAAAAAATTGTGTGCCTGGAAAATAATATACAGTTATATCTATTCAATCAACATGGCAAGGAAATATTTTTAAATTAATATAAAAGAAATAACAGATAGAAAATCATTGCAAAGCAGAGAAATGCATTCTGGAGGAATATTGCATAACTACTGTCAGAACACAAGGCCACAGAACATAAAAGCTAGGGGTTTAGATACGGATTTGGTGTCCCTGAAGTTCCATGTGTTGAAATCTCGGTCTCCAGGGTGGAAGTACTGGGAGGAAGTGGGACTCATAAGAGGTGGGTGTTGATTTAAGGTTCCTACGTCAGTTGAGGGCACTGCCCTTGGGAAGGGATTAAGGACGTTCTTGTGTGACCCCTTAGATCTTATCAGAGTTGCTACAAAAGGCTGAGCCTAGACACAGCCAGCTCTCAGGCTCCCTATGCTGAAACATAATTCCAAACTTTTGCCATCACCATCCCTTGTGATGTGACACGTACGTGATGACCCTCATCCAGAACTAAGCCATGGAGCTTACATATTCTTGACCTTTTAAGACTGCATCAAATCAACCTCTTTCCTTCATAACAAGCCTACATCAGGTACTTCAGATAAAAACAGAATGCTAATACAATAACTCCTTTTTTTTTCATTTTGTGTTACTGGGGATTGAACTCAGGACCTTTGCTGTGGGCTGCATCAGCAATCCTTTTATATATCATTTTATTTTGATACAAGGTCTTGCTTAGTTGCCCGGGGAGTACTTAAACTTGAGATCCTCCTGCATCAATCTCCCAGAGTGCTGGATTTATAGAAGTGTGCCCGGCTACAAAATCTTCCTAACCATTGTTAAAGATCTAAATATATTATTTACCAGAAAAAATACAATTCAAAGTTTTATGTTAATAAACTATTTAGCAGTAAATGTTTTATAAGATTTTAAAAATAATAAGCCAAACACTCAGAGACAAGAATGATGTCAGGAAAAAAACCAGACTGAGAACTCCAAAGTTCCTTGTGTTCATAAGTTGAAAACTTAAAATCTTCAGAATGACAATACTCCCCCCAGTAAACCTACAGACTGAATGCAATCTGTCAAAATTTCAACCATGTTTGTTGCAGACACTGGCAAACCAATTCTAAAACTCACTGGACATGATAGGAATTCAGAATATCTAAAATAATATTGAAAAAAAGACAAAGTTAGAAATTTGCACATTTTTATTTAAAGCTGACTGTAAAGTTGTAGCAGTCAACACCATGTCATAAGGATAGATAAATACATAGATCAATGGACTATAAATGAAAATTCATAAGTCATCCTGATTTGATCCTTAGGCATCATACATATGTATCAAATTATCACACCATACCCCATAAACATATAGAATTTTTTAAATAAACAATAAAGTGAAAAAAATTGAAAATCCATAAGTAAATCTACCTGTCAGTCAGTTACTCTTTGAAAAGGATGCTGAGAACAGTCAGGAGATGAAATAATACTCCTTTCAAACATACAAGTTTGATACAATTGATATCCACACTCACAATACTTAAATTGGAACTTTAACTCACATTATATAATAATAACTAACATAAAATATATTAAAACGTAAATGTAAGGGCTAAAATTATAAATCTTTTAGAAGAAAACATGAAAATAAGCCTTTGTACTTGAAGACATAAGCATAGGCAAGACTTCCTGAACTCCAATAGCATAAGAATAACTATGACTCAATAAATGGAATTATATTAAATAAAAAAGACTTGGCATAGCAAAATAAACAATCAACACAGTAAAGAAACAAACTGCAGAATGGGAAGAAATCTGACCAGCTACTGTTCTGATTGAGGCCTGATATCTAGAAATAAAAAGAACTAAAAAAAAAAATAGACCCCTGAAAAGCCCAAAATGATAAAATAAAAAATGAGTAAATTAAACAAAGTTACTCCTTGTATCAGTTAGGGATTACTAGAGAAAACAGAAATTACACAAGATACACAAAAGTATAGAAATTACAGGATAGGCTTACGATTGTCACCCACAGAGTCAGATAAGGAAGCATGCAAAAGTTGTTTGCACGCTGGAGGCCGAAGGATTCTATCCAAGGTCTGGGGTTCACGCCAGTGTCCTGTGCAAGTCCGCCCCAACAGGCTGATGGGTCTGTGATGGAGAGCCGAAAGCTCTGTGCTGGAAAGCCAAAGAGTCTATGCTGGAAAGCAGAACAGTCTACGCTGGAAGCCGGGAGACGATGTCCAAACTAAAGGCGAAGACTGGAGCTCCTCCGAAGAATGCGTTTGTCCTTCCTCCTTCTCTTTATAACATCCTGGTGATGAGCCACCCTAGGGCAGGTCTTCTATGCCCTAGGGTGTAGAGTTTCTAAGCTCTTTTAGTTAAGCTTCTAAATGTTTCAAGTTGACATAATCAGTCAACCACTACACTCCTCAAAAGAAGAACCACAAATGACCAAAAAGTACATGCAAAAACGTTCATCTTGAGCCATTACAGAAGTGCAAATCAAAACAACACTGAATTATATCTTATTTCAGTAAGAATAACTGTCATCAAGATCACCAAAAGCAACAAGTGCCTGTGAAATTGTGGGGGAAATGGAGTTGTTCTACACAATTGGTGGGAATGTAAACTAGTGCAATCACTGTAGAAAGCAGTATGGAGATTCTTTGAAAATCAAAAATAGAAATTCCACTTGACCCACCTATATCACTCCTAGGTATTTTCTCAAAAGAGTTAAGACTCAAAGTTGAGCTCTCTGAATCCCTAGGGAGTTCTTCTTAGCCTTGGGGATCAGCAAGGGCCATGCAGAGGACTCAGAGCAAGAAGTTTCTACTGACACTAAAATATAATAGCAAAAATATTTGCTAGTTGTCTAGTTCTTGAGAGTTTCTCAATCTGTCTCATATACTCTTCCAAATATCTCAAAGAGTAAACAATTTCTCATCTTAAATGACAAAACTAAGATTCAGAATAGTCGAGAGACATATGTAAGCTTACCCAGAGGTAAGTGGCATAGCTCAACTGTGATTCTGAAACTGCCTGCAAGTTTCATTCCTCCCATGGCACATTTCTATTTCTGTGGACTCAAACTAAATCTCGATCAGTTTAATGATGCTTTCCAGTAATCTTAATGAGAACTGTATTTTATTACAATTTCTCACTTTTGCAATAATCATGTTTTCAAAAAGAGAATGAATTACTAGTTTTCCACAAGTATGACTCCTGTCTAAATAGAATCATTTTTAGTGACTGAAATAAGCAAGCTTACTCTAAAATTAATACCTAAAAACATAAGGGAAGCCATGTACCCTCTAATAAATCTATTCATGTTTCTAGATTCCTTAGGAATACATAATAATTTCCACAATATCCTGTTGGTTATAAAAGTCTGCATATTTGAGGGCAGAGAGGAAGTGGTTAAAGGCATGAATTCCAAGAGACTGATGTTATTATGGGAAACTCTGGAGACAGTCTTCATAAACTGCCTGCTACCCACAATACATTATTCATGATCCTCCCACATGTTAAAAAAAACTCTACTCTTATCCAAAGTCCCTATAATTCTCACTTTAAAATAGCAACAACTCAAAGACAGAATCACCTGCATTTACATCAGGTCCAGGTAGTTCCTTGGCTTTAAAAATCTTGAACTAAAGTGAACTCATCATTTGCCTCCACGTTCTGATATACTTTGATGGAACTGGCATGCAATAGTCACCTTTGACCCTATTGTTCAAAAATGGGGAAACAGAAGACAGTCAGCAGTCAATAGTCCATAGCAAATTTGAAATCAAGCCAGATAAATGCTGGAAGATTTTTGATTAAAACGCAGTCTTACTCCAGCCCAGGAACAACTATCCAAACTTATAGCTCTAAATTATGAGACTTTTTTTTCATAAAAAAAAAGCAGCATATGTTCACAATTGCATAGACATCAGTCTATCCAGTAGCAATGATATACATTCATTTATGTGTCTATCTGGCTGTTCAATCCAGGAAAGAAGCTGAATAGACTTAGAAGTTTAATAGGAGGCAATAATAGTTAATACCTAAGTTCCTTGGGACATTAACAGCCTCAAACAGAGAAGAAAGTTAGATCTCCTTCCTAGTTTTACCTATAAATTCTACACAGGAGTGTTAAATTTAGTAATGGCTTAGCTTTGCTGCTAATTTCCAGGTCAGAAAAAAATGAAGCCAATAAAACAGGTAAATTCGCTATCAAAATCCAATGGATTTCTGTTAGTAAGTTAGAGCTAGGACTGTTCTTATTTGTGAAATATTTTAATATTTTTTGTGTCTGAACAGTATGAAAAAACAAAACATTAATAATCCATATGGTATAATTGTACTACTGAGCTAGTAAGTAACATAATCAGAACTGATTGTAGGGATGTTTTTTAGGTGAATCAGATAGTTTAGGGCACAAAATCAGTGAAATACAAGATTCTGATATCTATATCAGAGATACAAAAATATACAATGGAAGGAGAGGATAATTTTCATTATAGAACCAGGAAATAATTTCTTAAACACACTGTGGATATGACATATATATCTCATCAACCACCATCAAAAATCACTGCTCATCACAGCTTTCTCTAAATCCTTTAACTTCCTACTGAAACTCCCCAGCCCTACTTATACATAAAGTTCACTACCCAACTCTTTCTCAGATTTTTTTCCCATGGTTTGGACTACTCTCTTCTTCAAAGTATCCCTGCTGTCCACCTATTAATAAATATGTGTGTTCCTTAAGCTCAGATCGAGAATTGGAAGTTCTAGTGTGAAGAAAGTACCATGACATCTTTTCTCTGATCCTCAAATCCTTCATTAATAAATTGGACGAATTTGACTAAACACTATTCAAAGCATTGTATAATGCCCACTAAAATAACTAAATATAATGTACCAAAGTAAATTGATATAATATGGCAAAGCAAATTAAGAATTTGACTACTTAAATACTATTTTCTATGTGCCCTGACATCAGGTTTACATTTAAGGCTAATGTACATCTGTAAGTGAGCCTTATAGTGAAAAAGTTTATATTACTACTGCAATTTTAAAGGGCCATGGATTGTTTTTCTCAAAGTATAATCTTTAATAATAGCACAATTTTCCATTTTTTGTTAATTAAAAATATGATTTTGTCATGTAACTAAAATGTTATATAATTGGCAGAAAAAAAGAGATTCAGAAAAGGAAAGTAACTATCAGAGTAATACAAAGAACTTCAAGTCTAAACCATGAAAGTTTGGGGACAAACAAATGTTCTAGAATTTGTGTGGAATACAATTTCAGGCATACAAGTCAGAAAAAAGAACTTTTAAAGTATATAATGAGCATATAGTGGGAATTGAAACAGGTAGATGTAATTGACTCAAGTATAAGAAAAATGAAATATCTTATGAATGTTCTTTATAATAATTTAAGGAATAGGAATCCACTTCCATAACTGTATGGGAATTAATTCTACAATTTCAGTATAGTCTGATGGTATGAAACAGTGTGCACAGAGGACTTTAATAGTGTTCTGAGATCCTCAGAGGGAGAAAATTACAATTATAGACATGACTAGTTCCTAAAACAGTAAAAACTAAGGTTTTGTTTTGGTTACTAGAAATTGAACTCAGGCCCTTTACACAAAGATACATCCTTAGTCCTGTTTTGAGACACTATCTTGCTCATTTATTTTTTCCAGTTAAGTTGTTTTTGTGTTTTTCTATTCCACTGGTACATTTTTAGGTATACATAGTGATCACATTCATCAGAGATCATTTGTACCTGTACAAGATGTATCTTACTTCTTCTTTTTTCCCATCCCCTCTCTTCCCTTTCAATTCCTCTTCCCTTCCTCATTTAAAAACCGTTGTTCCCATTTTTTCCTTCTATTATTTTTCATTGCCCAGGTTGAACTCAAACTTGCAATTCTGTGTCAGACTCCCAGAGTTCTGGGATTACAGGCATGCACTACCACATCTGGATTATTATTGTTTTGTAGCACTAGAAATCAAACTTGAGATCATGGTACTTAAACATGCTGATTTAGGGAATGGTATGATAGTGAAGGAAGTTTATGGACCAAATTGGGTCATACATCAATATTTTTATTTAAAATAAACTCGTGTCATATGGTTATAAATTGGAAAGAGAAAGAGATACCATTTAGTTCTTTTCTTTTTTCCAGCTCTGTCCACAATGTGTAGTCTTGTATATACTCATGGCACATCCTTGAGTAGATTGTGTTTTTCACAGATTCCCACTAGTATTTTTTACCTGCTTGTTTTCTGTCCTTCACATTATCATCTTCCCAGCTCATCAGGTGTGACTGAAGTAGGAGTCACAGTGCCGGACACCATCACTGAGTGGAAGGCAGGGGCCCTTTGCGTGTCAAGACACTGAACTTGGTCTCCTCCCTACAACCTTTTACTGAGCCTTCCAGTCCTTCTTTGTGGAGTTCATGATGTCCTTCCTCCCTTGCTAGAGACCACTATGAAGCAGCACTGAGCAGGATTTAAAACTAACTATTTGGCTTTCTGTTTATCTGTGAGCCTGTCCAAGGCCTAGGCCCCTTGCCTGGCAATGGGAGCTGATTCATAGTAGTTGAACCTCTATGAATCACTGGTCCTGGCAGAGGTCTGTAGTGATCTGTGATGACAGAGATGCCTCGAAAGGCAAGATAAGATCATCACTGCTGACGCCTGGCTCAGACTCAAGTAAATAGATAGAGACTGCAGCTGCAATCTTCTCATTCCTGCAGTCTCATTCCCACCATAAATGTCATCATGGAGATAAGACAGTTCTCCTTAAGTGGCACAATTTACTACTTGGAGAAGTCTTTGAAGTGACTCCCAAGGTCCTGCTCATTTCCCATGCTTTCCTCAGTATCCCCTCTCTTTGTCTGCTATGAAAATAAATATGGGAGCCAAGAGAGGCTCTTTGTCTTACCCCTCATGATAACCACAGAGTCAAGAACTCTGAAAGGAGCTTTGATCCTCCTGGAACCCTAAAATCATGCCACTTGTCTCATTTATTTAAGCCTTTGCCATACACTCATTCGGGAGATTGGGGATCTAGGCCGGGTCCCCAAAACTCCCTGAAAAGTTCTTGCCCTAGTATAAATTACTGTACAATTATGGCAGTGGTCTAACATGGCAGAAAGCCAAAGTGGGAATGCTTATCCTCATGACCACTTCTTCCTTGTTCGCCTTTGGCCCTACTTGCAACTTCCTTTCCTATTTGTGCATGAAGAAAATTCCAATTAGTTCCTCACATGTCATCAGTGCCCACCCCATGCACGACTTCCCATCAGAGGTCATATAGCCCTCTGCCTCTCTGTATACCATCAGAGGAGAAAGCCAAACTCCTGTGGGTTGTGGGCTCCTCACTGCACCCTCAATAAAAGGCCACTTTCTCTTTCCTTCTGCTTCTCTATTGTACAGAAAAACTCTAACACTCCCTACTCTGTGATTTGCATTAAGACCTTCACCCTCCAGGCTACTACAATGAACTATCTACCCAAATGCACCAAGGTAAGAAAAACAAAGAGATATTGTTTTGTTCTTAGATTATTTCATTTGAAACATGATAAACTCAAGATTAGGAATCTCTTATTTGCCAATCATAGTATTCCATGCTTTGTACAGAGGAAATATGTAATATGTCTTGAGTAAAGTGGGGGAAGGGAGGTAGGAAGAGTCAGAGTGAAAAATCTATGCACTGGGCAGAAACCAGTCCTTTACCCAAGAGTAATATGAAATTGCTGGATTATTTTCCTCTCTTCTACTAGGGTTATATCTAGATTTCTGTAACCTTCCCTAATGTAAATGCCAAACTTTCTTCATAAACCATCTTGATTTGTGTCATTACTATTTTCATGCTTTTTAAAACATGAGTAAATTTATGCATCTCTGTCTTGCTTTGTTTTTTTTTTTTTTTTTTTGCACACCCCAACTTAACTGCAGCAACCTATACTTGGTCCTAATTTCATGTGTTTACTGTCTTTCCATCTTCCAATCATTTGTGTCTCCTTGCCTCACTTGTGTTAATATATCAGTGTGCAGCTGAAAGCCTTTCCAGTCTTTTTAGCTCCACAAAATGAAAAGGGAGAGGAATCCTATTGTATCTGTGGAAATAAGTAGCAAACCTGTCTTAGACAGTAATTCCTAAACTTCTGAGTGAATGACCACCCATCAAAAGGTTCACACATCAACAAGGATAGTGGATACTTAAGCACTCTTTTCATCATAACGTCGTCTTGTTTTGTTTTGGTTTGGTTTGCTTTGCTTTGCGTTGATTTCAATGGATGCAATTTCATAAAGTTAGCTCCTTTTAATTTTATTCTGGCTACAACAACTGCCTCCCAATATTCTTATGTGATCTGATCCCCATAGTCACTACTCAGTGCACATGAACTGAATGTCTTTTTTAGCTTATTTCCTGTTCTGGCCAATTTTCAGATTGAAGTGTTGGATATGGTATACTTCAAATGATGACATTATTTTACCTGACAGGCACAGGTACTGAGGAGACTTTAAACTGAACAACAGAAGAAAATATTCTAAAACTTGGAATGGAACCAATCAAAATCAAGTTCAATCAATCTATCTCACTCACACATGCAGTTGCATATACAGGAAGGAGTAGATACAGTGACCCTTTCTGCCTGTGTTACCATTGCCCATCCAGAGACTCCACTCTCAGCCACTGAAGGTACCACTTCAGTCCCATTCTCTACCATGAAAACAGCCAGCCTGCTTCTTTAAAATGGCAACAAACCAAGTCTTAAGTTTCCTTTGCTCAATAATGAGGCATTTTCGGCTCAATGAGCTCTTTGGTAAATCCATTTAGGGGAGATTAATGCTTGTCCTTGGATTGTGAACCAAAACTAATCCTCAAAACACAGATTTTCTTGTTTCATTTGTTAGGATTTAACTATTAAATTAAGAGGTCAAGCAATATTTTTCCATTTAAATATGATCAGTACCTTGTTTCCACTGGGCAGGCTGAATACCATTAATGACCTCTCTGGCAGTATCCACCTCAGGGTAGACTGTGTCCTCTGTTCACCCAAGTTGGACACCACCACCTCTTTGCCTTTATAGCATACTACTGTTTGCAATTCCCTCTTCTGCTTGGAGTCAGCTGAAAACACCCCCTGGGAGCCATGTCTACTCCAAGGCTTAATTGGTTTATGCTTTTGCCCCAGTAGGAAACCAAAATAGAAGTGGAGGAACACTAAACTCACTTGATGAAGAACCTGTGAGAGAAGGTGACAGCAAAGGACAGAAAATAGCCTCTTCCACTAACAGTGATTCCACAAAAATAGGAGTATTATACTACTGCTGAAATCAATGAGTTTTGTCTGCAGTTCTTCAGTTGGGTCATATTCTGTGATATCAGAGCATCTCTTATCTTCATCCTCTAGAATTTCATATGTTGTATCAAACATAGCAGACAATGTTACAGATAAGTTATGGATTTTATTCTAACCTGGAAAAATGAACGTATTAAATAAAATTATGTATTTAAAGTGACTTTTGGATGTCTACATCTTTGGCTGAAAAGATATGTAGCAAAAAAAGACATAATCAATGAAGGGTAATAACAATTTCAATGTATTTTTTCTCTTTTTTCCAGTTAGAGTCATAAAATCTTCTAAGATCAATAGACTTTATATTCTAATTTATACTACATGTCTCAAGAAATGTCACAAAAAAGAAACTCTCTCTACTGCTTTGCTCTTCCATTAAACCAACTAAAATAATATTTGAGAGATTGGCAAGGGTGCCGTATGATTTCTCTGTCATCAGTGTTCTCTACCTTAATCGCAAAGAATTAAACAAAGCTTATGAAGGAAATATGAGTGACTGTGTTTTAGGAGTCTGTAAAAGAGAAGACCTTGCTTATCTCCTTGTCATTTTCAACTCCATGTAATATAAATATGCATTCACTCTTTGTCTTAGTCATGGTAATGCCCAAAAAATGTAATCAAAACTATCTTGTGGAAAAAAAATCCTTCTCTCTTTGTGGTGGCTGACACAGACTATTGGAGGAAATCTCAGCTATGGAAAACTGACTTTTGGGAAGCAGTTCTACCCTCATTGCTTCCAGTCACATCCACCAGAATTGGGAAAGCTACACTAGTGACTATTCAAGATTCACAGACTTTTGCACAAATTTTCAAGTAGACAACAACCTCCTGCTACTACAGGAGATCTCATTGCCAGAGCTGCCTAAAAGATATGCCACAATAGTGACCAGGAAGACATGTGTGTGTTTATAGATGAGATTCTGGGGTTGTATGAGAGTCAACATTTTGTGCTTTAATTGAAATGGAAATCATGCTGGTATTAAGTCTACAAATAAAGAATATGGACCATTAAAATAATCTCATCAGTTCCTACTTATATTGTGCAGTGTGTTTTCATCACTGTACCAAAAGTAGTCCAGTGAACTACTTCTTCCTACTACACCCCACTTCCTGGAGTTTCCAGCACCTCCCAACAGCAGCATCAGCTGGAGACAAAATTTGTAAATCGTGAGCTTTTGGGAGACATTTAAGATCGAAACTATAACAGGTACTAAATTTTGTTCAAGTCATTGCTAAAGAAAAATTATTTTCCTTCATTAATTGTGCTTTAAATTGAGTAGTCTTCTTTACCTCTTCTGAATAATTAGAATTTATTTAATTATCTCTCTAATCAAATAGACAATCAATGATAGTACTAAATACTGTTATAAATTATACAGAAAATGGAAAGGTTACTCTCATCACCTATGCGAAACATTATAGAAACCCTACATATCATAGCAGCAAATGATATTACTATCTAGAACTAATGATATCAATATTATAAAGCAGACTGTATTTCAGAATATTTACCCAGGTATCAACCATCTGTGATCCAAAGTGTATATCTGAAGAGTGTATCTGATCTCTGACAACATGTTTAGGTTTCTTTGGGGAAACATGATACATTCTAGTTAACTAAAAAATATGCAAGTAGCTCATACTAAATAAATGAATAGTATAGATGGAGTTCTCAGAAATTGTAAATATGTTTAAAATGCAGGTTTACCAAAATCCTCTTTTAAAGATTCTGATTTCAGAGTTTTGAAACGAGGCTTGAAGATCTGTGATCTTGGCAAGCTGTACATCTGATGTACATTCAAGTTTCTACCCTCAATATCATCTATGACCGAGGGACACAAAGTTGATGCATAATGATGTGAGGGGAAACTTCATGGAGACAGGCTTATGATAAGACGTGAAGGAGTAAACCTCTCTCAGTCACACACTGATTCGTAACTCCTCTTTTTTTTGACACTACAGTTACACAGGAAGTCATCTCGTTCTCAATATGATGACTGTTCATGGAAAGATAGTACCTGGTTTTATTCCTAGGAAACTAACAGCAAAAATGGTAGGTTTTTAAAATCTCAAACAAAAGAGTTTTATGCAGCCTCAAACTAAGAACATACTAATATCAAAGCCGTATGTATATCATGTTACTTCATAAAATAGTCTCCTCAAAGCCAGAACATTAAACGAGCAGTTTATATTTCTCTAAGCTAATGGATGTGTGTGGTATTAGAGAAGTGCACAGATAGTCCTTATTCTCCATGCACTTGTGGTCTGGTTGAAACTATAAAGCACACGAAATTAAAATAGTAAAATAGCAACCTAGGAAAGACCATTACTGGAGTTTCAAACTGAGTGATATGCAATAACAACTGGAAGACGAAAAAATTAGTGTGAACTGGGATCATCAAAAATGCCAAAGTGTCTGATGAATTACATGGATATAGAACAATTATGGAATGCCTGACACAAAAATATTTGTTTTCTTCTCTTTCTAGAAACCCAGAAGATTTTCTCACAGCCAAGACACATTGTTGAACCCAAAACTTTAACTCAAAACTTGATTCCATCCCCTACCCATTTTTTACGTATCTAATAAATCCTGGTTATTTAATCATGAAGATGACTTAAAAGAAACCCTAGTCCTCACATTATTTAGAGAATAAACATTAGTCTGCTCAACACTGCCCAATAGCTTCATGTCTAGTCTCCAACTTCCCAGCCCTGGTTTTTCTGAGGAAGGGTCGCACTATGTAGCTCAGGCCAGCCTTGCGCTTGCGTTGTAGCCCAAGCCGGCCTTGAACTCACAACGCTCCTCCTACCTCAGCCTCCGAGTGCTGGGATTAAAGGTGTGTGCCACCACACCCGGCTTAGTCACCAACTTTTAAATTCTCTAATTTTTTTCTGCTTGAAAGATACATATTTCCAAAAAAATGAAAGAGAAACCTCCTCCAGTCTATAGCATGTTCTGCTGTTTTTAGTTGTATTGATATTTGAATTAGTATTTCTATTAAATTAGTAGAAAAATGTTATCATGTATTCTCAATATTTTATAGACTCTTCATAAGGAAAAATATTATCAGTTTGGTTAATGACAATGTTAAAATTCTAATGTATTATTACATAAAATAAAATATGCATTCCATGAGTATCTTCGAATCTCACTGTGAAGCAAAAGTAGAGTATTACACTACTGCTGAAATCAATGAGTTTTATCTGCAGTTCTTCAGTTGGGTCATATTCTGTGATATCAGAGCATCTCTTATATTCATTCTCTTGAATTTCATATGTTGTAGCGAACATAGCAAAAGAAACATTTTATTTAAAGAATGCTGTGTTATGATAATTACAATTCCTGCCCAGAACACTAAATTCACTGTGGCTGTGTTCTTTTACTGATTCCTAACTGTTTTACCTAACAATAGCCATGCACGTTCTCTTAATAATGTCTATGGCTGCTTTAATGAGTTGATTAGTTATAACACAAACCACATGGCATACAAAACCTAAAATACTGAGCATCTGGCTCATCAAAGTTTAGCTGATCTTTGCTCGAGCTTACTGTACCACTACACTCAACTGAAGCACTGTTTTTAGATAACCCTACAACATTCTGATGTTTTTCTTCTGTCCTACATACAGAGCATAAAAATTTTGCTGGATTTTCTATCCTATTCCTTGATTTAGAAAGAATGGGGTTGTTTCCATAAAACAGATATCAAAACAGTTTTTTGAATAAATATTCATTTCTGGATAAACAGTCATATTTGTTCTACAATTTATTCATCAAATATAAATTACATTCACATGATAGCTTATGTTTTTAAGTAATATGAAGAATACCGATTTACAACATATCTTCATATTCCAGGTGTGAATGCCAAGTCAAACCAAGAATAATTTAAAATAATTTTTATTCTGAGGTGAATTAGGACAATATTTTAAAAGCTGGAGGCATAGCTCAGTGGTAGAGTGCATGTTTAGCAAGCACAAGCTCTGGGTTCAATCCATGGCACAAAAGAAAGAGGAAAAAAATGTTCATAATCTATGGTTTTGTTCTATTTGTTTTGTTTGAGTTTATAATGTGTGAAAATATGGACAGCTATTTTGAAGAAAACAAGAAACATTATGGCAGCCATTGTTGATTTCCTATTATCTTGTTTCGAAATCCTGTAACACTTTCATTCTTTTGTTTTGATTGGTTTTGTTCTGTTTTGTTTGATTTTATTGTGTGTGAAGGTATGGACAGCCATTTTGAAGAAAACAAGAGACACTGTGGGAGCCATTGCTGATTTCCTATTGTCTTGTTTCAAAGTTCTATATTGCTTGCATTGTTCTGTTCTGATTTGCTTTATTCTGTCTTGTTTTGTTTTGTTTTATTCTCTTTAAAATAAAAAAAAGTTCATAATCTAGAAAGCCTTCCTTTGGGAGATACAGGGAAAAGTAAAGAGTACCAATTAATAATTACAAAGGCATAATATTTCTTAAAAGGGAATATCCTAAGTAAAAGCATGGAAAGTAGACTTGATGAGATACTAAAATAATTGGAGTACATGGAGAACATGGAGAGATGAAATATTGTGCAGTAGTTAAATTCTACATGCTGGAGCCCGATTGCTGAGGTTTGATTCCTGACTGTACACCTGTCTCACCAGCTGAGTCCCTGAGACAGTTACTTCACCTCTCTGCTTCAGTTTTCTTACCAAGAAATGAGGAAAATAGCAGACTCTATCACCAAGTAGTACTGCTTATGAGGCTATGTTATTCTCCTGGAAAGAGAAATAGTTGAATCCTCCAATAACTCATAAAGCTTCTGCTCAGATGAGGTGTATGTCACTTTTATTTGCATTCAACTTGCTAAAGCCATTCATGTGTATGAATGGTAACAATATTATTATACTTTTATTATAATAACCTTTGTCTTTTAGAAGCATATACTGAAATATTTCTCAACTTTTCTTCAAAATGATAACAGGAGAGGTACAGTAGTGGGATACAGATGGGAATATAGAAGGAACATGTGTAGAACAAAGTTGTAAATGAGTTCATGATATTGGGGTTGGCATTATGAACCCATTTTCCTGCTATAGTAATACAAGTATATTTAGGAACATTTTACTATTTTGTCTCATTTTTTTCCCTCCTAAAATTCTCCATCTCAGACACAAAAATTAAGAATAACAATGACAGTTACAAATCAATTTGAACTGAACAGTAATTAAACATTACAGGTCTAAATACCTGAGTTGTTTAAAATGAAGCCTAGAATTATATTTTATAAAATTAAATTAAATGTATTGAAAATCAAGATATATTTTAATTGAGATCACAAGAAAGTGGGGCAAGATTTGAACAGCTAGTTACCCACCAGTTCGTTTTATAGAAACTGAGGAAGCCAGTTGAGAGATTATAATGCCTGTTAAGGGTATAATTTTAAAATGATGCATTGAAGAAGGCAGGAAGGAACAGTTGCCTACAACACCCCCACCTCCAACTCTTAAATAGTGAAGCTTGAAGAAAGACACCTTCCCACTTTGAGGAAGGAGAGGAAATTAAGTCCACATTCTAGACTTTAAACCTAATACTAGGCCCACTAGTGAAACCCAAAACTGAGCAGAGTCCCATGGTCCCTGTCCGAAGGTCAGTACCCATAAACTGAGCCTCTGGAACCTCTTATCCAGATGCCGAACGAGTGTCCTCCACCACCTCCCTTGATCTCAGGCAGCACAGCATAGAGAAAATCTCCACGTACCAGGAGCAGGCAAGAACATCAGCACAGGAATAGATGTTGCAGAGGACAGAGATACAAGGTGGCCTCATACAGAAGGAAACTATGTTCACAGCATCTGTCATTCCATCTCTCAGGAGTAACCCTGAACCAAGAGGGATTTCACTTGGAAGGAATGGTAAGTAGGAAGCCCCGGCAGTAACCACTCAATCCACAAACATCTAAAGCACTGACTGCTAGAGAATTCTGTGGCCTTCACAGATCCTAAGTCTAGTTTGGGTTTCCACTACATTCCTGCTTTGCCGTATTCCCTGAGAAAGAGCCAAGTCCATGTCGTGCCCTCCTCACTTAGGCTCCTGTTGCACAGCAAACTCCCTCCTGTACTATGAAGAATCCAGGCAGCTGCTTCTGGAAACTACCCGCCCACTGCTACAAACGATACAGGAGGCTTTACCTGCCTTTCCACAACCCTAGGAAGAAACTGCATGGTTCTCCCTGAGCACCTTGGTCCGCAAAAACCCCTAGAAGAAGCCAGGCAGCCCTGCCCACCATCTGCTGCTCCAGATGCAACTGATGACACCATTCATGCAAACTTGGCCCTGGGAAGCAACTGGAAAACCATGCTGGTGGTTCATCCTGCCAAGTCTGCTGGGAAGCAGCCATGTGGCGACATTCACCTACCCTTGGTCCTTAGACAGAGCTGAGCAGCCTTTCTTGATCAGTTTGGCCCAAGGAAGCCCAGGGAAGCAGACAAATGATGCCAACCACTTGTCCACAAATTTAGCAAGTAGCCAAGCAGCTTTCTCTGAGTGGCACAGCCAGGCGACACTCTTAGGAAGTAATCAGACTGCTTCACCAACATTTCTGTGGCAGCAAGAAGCAGCTGAGGAGCCCAATTCCATGTTCTCAGCCCATTAAGGTCCTGTGAAGCATAGACTTGACCTTCGCCACTCACCATCAGCCTCAGGAAGGAGCGGAGCAAACCTCCCTGGGCAGATTGGTCTCTTGAGGCCCCACAAAACTACCTGTGTAGGCCACAGAGACTGAGAGTTGCCCCAGTTGGGAATAGTGGTGTAGCACAACCCTCATGCAGCCCTCAGACACTGAGAGAAGCCCCACTATACTACACTCACCTAGGCCCACTAGGGTGGCCCACCCTCCAGCAACTCTCAGGAACTGACAGACACCCAATGCCACAGCCAGGTACACCATGCCTGGAACTTCCAAAGAAGCTGCCTCACCTAGGGAACTGCGTACCAGCTGGAGGTGCCCTGACAGAACACCCACAGCTGAGGCCACTGAGACACAGGGATGCCGCTATCAACTACAGCCAGAGACCAAAGTTTATGCCCACGTGCGCTCACAAAGGAAGAACCCTACTTTGCAGAAGAGTTATTTGCCTTGAATTTGGTCTGTACTCAATGAATACTGTGGATATAAAGATGGAAAGAAAAGAAAGGAACTAATTCCCAGTAGCATAGAATAAAGATGCAGTGATTATGCCATACGATATTGACAATCTAATGAAATCATTATTTCTTTCTGTGGAAAAATTAGAGAAATGTGAATTGCATATTCAAAGCTTAATACAGAATCAAATTACTAACTAGAATGTCAGGTAATGAACAAATTTTTATTTGGAAAGTGTTCTCCAGTAGAAAACTTCTCTTCCTCAATATTTAGTCTTTTCAGTCCACATGTTCTGTCAGTTATTAAACACACCAAAGTAATCCTTATCAGTTTTGCAAACAGCAGTGTGGAGGGAAAGACAACAACTCTATGGACATTGGAATCAGATTTGAAAAACTACAGGCAGAGGCCAACATTTGCCATTTCACAATGTTCTTTTCTTTATTAATGAGGGTTATTGGTACATTTCAGTTATACATAATGATTACATTCACCCTAGGGAATTTGTACGTGTACATGATATGACTTGATTCTTTTGTACTCCCATTCCCCTACCCATCCTTCAATCCTTCTTCCTCTTTTTATTTACAAAGCTTTATTTCCATTTTTCCCTTCTTTACTTAATTTTTCTTTTCCCTTTCTTCCTTTCCCCTTTCCCCTCCCTAAGCATCCCTCCCATTTGAACATTTTCTTCCCATTTCACAATATCTCTTATACATTTTGGATCTTACTTACACTTTTGGTTTCTCACACTAGAGAATCAATGTGGTATTTAGACATGTATGTTTGGTTTATTTCACTTGAGTATGGCCTCAAGGTGCATTCATTTAGCTAGAAATGTCTCAAGTTTATCTTCTTTATGGCAGGGTAGTACTCCATTGTATAAAAAATCTTTATCCATTCATCAGCTGATAGGCATTTGGGTTGTTTCCAAGATTTAACTATTACAAAGTCTTGCTATAAATATTGGTGTGCATATACAGCTATGGTATGATGGTTTTAATTCTTCAAGAAGGAATTCTAGTCCTAATTTTTTGAGAAATTTTCACACTAATTTCCACAGTGGTTGCACAAGTCTACACTCCCAGCAACAGTGGAGAAAGGTTCCTTTTCCTCCACAGCCCAGTCAGCATTTGTTAGTGGTTGATTTTTTGATGATAGCCGTTCTTTCTGGAGTGAGATAGAATCTTAACTTTGTTTTAATTTGCATTTCCCAAATGACCAATGATGCTGAACACTTTTCCATGCATTTATTTGCTGTTATTTACTTCTTCATCTGAGAAGTATATATTCATTTCAGATGCCCATTTTTGGATTAGGTCTTTAAATTGGGGGTGTCTGATTTTTTTAGTTCTTTATATATCCTAGATAGTAGTCCTTTGTCTTAGGAACAGCTGGCAAATTTCATTCTCACCCTGTCAGTTGTCTCCTCATTCTGTTGGTGGTTTTGTTTACATGCAAAAACTGTTTAATAAGATGCTATCTCAGTTGATTCCTTGCAATAGTTCCTGTGTAGCCAGGTGTGGTGGCACATGCCTTTAATTCCAGCACTCGGGAGGCTGAGGTAGGAGGAGCATTGTGAGTTCGAGGCAGGCTTGCGCTACAACACAAGCATAAGGCTGGCCTGAGCTACATAGTGCAACCCTGCCTCAAAAAACCAGCTCTGGGAGTTTGGCTCAGTGGCTTCAGCACCTCCCCTGGCAGGTGCGAGGTTGTGAGTTCAATCCCCGGTGCCGCAAAAAAAAAAAAAAAAAAAAAAAATAGTTCCTGTGTGACTGGTGTTTTCTTCATAAAGTCTTTGACAAAAGTCATCTATGACAAACCAACAGCCAACCTCATACTAAATGGACAAAACTGAAAGCTTTCACTCTAAAATCAGGAACAAGACAAGAATATCCACTGTCACTACTATTATTTCATATAGTTCTAGAGACATTAGCCAGAGCAATTAGACAAGACAAAGAAATAGAAAGAATAAGAGCAGGAAACAAAGAAGTTAAATTATCATCATTTGAGGATGATATGATACTCTACGTAGAAAATCCCAAAATCTCCATGGAAAGACTTTTAGATTTAATAACCAAATTCAGTACCTTTGTTGTTTACAAAGTCAACACTTAAAAATCAATAGTCTTCCTGTACATGAATAACAAACTTACTGAGAAACAATAAGGTAAACAACACCTTTCACAATAGCACTCAAAAAAAAATAAAATGCAGGAATCAATCAAATGAAAGAAGTAAAAGACCTCTACATTGAAAACTACAGTACTCTGAAAAAGGACATTGAAGAGGATATCAGAAAATGGAAAGATATGCCTTGCTCTTTGGTAGGAACAACCAATATAGTGAAAATAGACATACTTCCAAAATTGTTAGACAGATTTAATTCAATCCCAATCCAAATTCCAACAGCATATCTCAAAGAATTAGAGAAAACAATCCTAAACTTCATTTGGAACTAGAAGAGACCTAGAATGGCAAAGGCAATTCTGGGCAACAAAGACAAAACAGGTGACATCACAATTTCTGACTTGAAGTTTTAGTATAGAACTACTGTGATTAAAACACACAGACACACACACACACACACACACACACACACACACAACTCCAGACACACTCAGTCACCTTATCTTTGACAAAGGGGCCAAACACATTCACTGGAAGAAAGATAACCTCTTTAATAAATGGTGCTGGAAAAACTGGCTTTCCACATGCTGAAATTAAAACTAGACCCATATCCTTCACCATGCACTAAACTAAAATCAAAATGAATCAAAAGTCTCAACATTAAAACAGAAATAATCTGTTGGAAAAGAGAATAGGTAGAACTCTTCAAGACATTGGTTTAGGCAAAGACTTTATGAAAACAGTGTTCTTCTATACATTGACTTGATTTTAATTATTCAATATTCATTAAGCATGTACTAGAAACACCCTGACACCTTTCTAAGAACTAATATACATATATGGTAAATACACTAGATTT
>RJWM01015024.1:0-48930 GCA_004363535.1 Dasyprocta punctata
TACGTGTGCATATATATATATACATATATATATGAAGTAAAATTCATTTAAACCATATGCCAAGACAGATGAATATCATTGTGCAAAAAGTAGAAATGAAGAAAGAGCAAACAGGAAAGTGTCAATTCATAATAACTCTAGTCTTTCATCTTTATGAACGCTAAAGTCTGTATTTGGTGTCTGATAAAATTTCTGACAGCTTGGTTTCCTTTAAGGTGTTCATTTTCTTAAGGTATTATAATCATTAAATTCTGTCTCATTGCCAATATTTCGATACTTCCCCTCTTTTATGTCTGTGCTTTGAATCAGACCTTGGGCCTTACACACACTAGGCAACTGCTCTACCACTGAGCTAAATTGCAATCCATAAAGTCTAATTTTTTCTGCTATGGAATGCAAATATGGAGACTCCATGATAAAATTACTGACTCTTATATTCTTCCTGTTGTTATTCTTTAGTTGTAATTAAAATCTGTAATTACAAGACTCCTCTCAGAGATTTATGTTTTTTACTTTTTGTGTTCTGAAAGACTCTTTAGTAAAAAACATGCTGTATCTGTAAGGTTTTATGTACCTATAGTAAATAACATAGAAGAAGCAACTATCTGTATACTGCATAGAAATTTAATATCTCATTTGTGAAATCATTTGTAAGCTCCTTCAAATGCAACCATCAGTAGACATTATATTAAAATATTGAACTATTAATTTGCCAGATAGTTTGGTCAATACATTTAATATCAGTGGCTTAAAATGCACTCCACTAATACACAATTATAATTTCAAAAAGAACATTATCTATTATATTTTATCAGATAAGAATAACATCAAATATAGCATTTAAGAATATTTTACAAAGAATGACATTCTGACTATGTTAAATATGAAAAGGTAATATTTTAAATGCTTTCCTTATGAAAGTAAAAAATTTTGTTTGCCAAAACTTTGGTTTTTAGAAAAAACTCTTCAAATGCAAGTTGATTTCCAAACTACTGTACAAATATACTTTCCATAAGTATGATTAAAGAAATAAACTAAAGTACTTTTACGAGTCTCGATTATAAATAGTTATAGCAGAAGAATTAAATATACAATATAATTAAAATACAGCAAAAATAGTTTTAAAATTTGGTTGTTAGAGTTTATAATTGATTAAACTATGTAAATAAGAATTTCTTCACATATTTTAAAATTTGGGAATAAAAATACCTTTGTTGTTTTCTTCTAGAGACTTGGTTAAATCTACTTATTGTCAATTTGGAAAAAAAAGAATTTAATGTAAAAAGGCAACAAAATTTGCCTAAGAAATTGAATGTCCTTAGAATAAAATGAGACTTTAGGAATAATGATAAATAAAGAAAATTAAATATTTTACTGTATTACAAACATAAATTCATCATTTACTCTTTTTGCCAGGACATTCGTCATTCCACTTACATATAAATTGTTTATAGTATCACTGTATTCAGAGCAGTTTTAACCTTTTGAAACCGACATGCTAAAATCATGTGGCATGCATTTACAAAATACTTGATATCAAATGTATTTTCACATATTTGGAACCCAACCAAGAGTCCTGATAGTCAATATCAGAAACCCAGTCAAGAGTCTCAATTGTCTGTCTCTAGAATGCTGCGAGAAAAATAAAAAACAGAAACAAGTATTCTTTAAATGGCTGAAAGTCAATGTCTCTGTATCCAATCCCCCCACTCCCAAAGCAGCCACTATTTATTAGCTGTGTACAGTGATAGGTGGGGCTAGCAAAAGATTACAATTCACTGAAAACTCGGACTCCAGAGGGCATAGATAATCTTATGTTTAGAAATATTTTGACCAAGTATAATCCTATGATGACTTAAGAAGGTGTAGATCATCTTATGCTTAAAAGAGTCAATGGGAAACCTCAGATGAGTGGTACCAATAATCCTAATCCTTTCTTTCATCCCACAGGAAAATACACAAAACTAGACCTGTGAATTTGTAGTTCCCAACAATCACAGCATAATATACGAAAACCTTAACACAGATGCACATTTCCCTGTGCATTTTGAATAATCATAGATTTGTTTGCATATCACAAAAATTCACACTATTAACTAAATTTTTAAAATCAGCATGAATATTGTTATATTTATATTTTGGAATTATAATTTCTTTTTCCATATACCAATTCACATTTACAAAATAGTTTCATCTGAATTGTTAAGTCATTTGCTCAAACTGTATTCAGTTTTGTAATTCACGAGCACAGTATAGTAGTTTTGTGAAAATATACATTTATATGCAATTTATTAAAAACTTAACATATCTAAACACAATAGATAGATATTGCATAATTTTCCTAAAATATAAAATATATAATAGTCGTGAGTTCTCTATGCATAAGAATTACTCTTTCATTAAAATTTCATGTTATTTTAATTGACTACTTGAATAAAATTATTTGTTACATCTTTTCTTGTAGCATAATCATACACCTCTTACAAATTAGCTTTTATTGGAATTATCATTGTTTTATACTTAGGTTTTATACAAATTACTGAAAGAGGTTTAGTCACACCATGCCAATTGCAATTTGTACTTTCAGTAAATCTTCATCTTTAAAAATATTATTTGATTTATTACTATATTTGTATTTTCACTGTTTATGAATCAGACACCACACAGACACACACACACGCAACACCACCCTCTCCCACACACACTCACACACACACGAGATTAAGTGTCACAATTTTCCTCAGATTACTTACAGCTACTTTCTGTTTCCTCCATTTGTGATGCTCATGCAAATTGTAGTGGAAGGGACATGAGACTGATCCCAATTCGAAACCTAGTCTTGTCATTACTAACTAAGGCTTCTTGGCAAAATCATTGTCATTCCTCAGATTCAATCTCATTTTTATAAAACAGAGATAGACTATCCCTCTTAAAGTCATTATAAATTGAGTTTAATGCACAAGTTATTTTGTTCTCTCAAATTCCTGAGTCTGTCTTGTGAATTCAATGAATTTTAAGATATTTTATTTTGGTATTTTCTTGTTTAATTTTGGATGCCTTATAACACATTCGTACATATAAGATAATTAACAAGGTTAGAGCTTAGACCCTTTAGTCCTAAAAGTCCTTTAGAAGTCAATGATATCACTAATTTATTCTGTAAATTTTGTGCTTTTTTGAAGTTGCTTATCAGCCTGTGTTTAGTTTTCTCCTTTACAACTTTCATGTTCAAATTGTTTTTAAATCTAAAGGAGGAAGCTATTTTTATTTGCACACACATACACAAACAGAACAAGCATACATATAAATACACACAGCATATGCATATATATTATACAAAATACATATTTGATGTCTTCTAATTTATAACCTCAATCTCAACATTCCTACCCACAGATATTTTCTGCACTAACCAAAGTCAGTCTGTTCCCTAAAATTGTCTTTAGTGCCAGATGTTAAAATATAATTTTTACTACGTTCATGATGATCAAATAAAAATAACTGATTCCTATGACATATAGCCATGGTTGAAACTGCATTTCCTCTTTTCTTCTTTATAAATAAGTGAGGAAATGTTAGATGAATGATAGATTTCCTAATGAATAAATTCATTTCCAGAATACACCATATATTTACTGATGCATATTTAAGGACAGAAAATAATTGTACTCTGGTAGCTGAAGTTGCATGTAACAAAAATAACAACCATACAAAATCACTTTAAAAACTTATGCACTAAGCCCATTTTCTAAAATCAATGAAAATAAAAAATTGTTTTTAAAGAATGAATGTAAAATGGCTTCCCATTCTTCCTGTCACCTAGTAACTGTGCCTATTACTGTAAACCATTCCTTTTTACTGTATGTGTGACCTGTAACTCCTAATTGGTCCAGTGCAACAAAGGTAATAAGATGTCATTTCCATGATCATGTAATTTAAAATTATAACTTCTATTTTCCTCACAGACTCTCTTTGTTGACTCACCCTTTCCAGCATTAATGAGATAAGCTGCACTATAGAGAGGCTCAGGTAGTAGGCAGTCACAAAATCTCTCGGTCACTTTTCAAGGAACAGAATCCATGTGGCCAACAGCCACGTGAACTTGGAAGTGGTGTCTTACTTGGCAGAACCCCATACTTGGAATAATAGCCTTAGCCAACATCTTCTTTGGTAGCAGGTTATAAGAGCTTAATGCAGAAAATACAACTCGGTTATGTTCACAATTCAGTTGACCAACTAACATACATAAAAAATTGTGTTAAGCTATAACCCTTATGGCAACATTACTACATGGCAAAAGTGAGATCTGTAATGTTTCAGGGTCAAAATAAAAATAAATATTTTTTCAAAGTATTTGAAAAATTCCAAGCATGCAGAAATTAAAACAACTTTACAGTGAACATAATATAAAATATTGAGCAATGCGATCATATGACTAACCTAAATTACAAGTCATGGTAGCAGACTAGAAGAAAAAAAAAAGATTAAAAACATGAAATTGAAATATTACTTATAATTTTTAAATAATTCCAAATTGTCTAAGATTTTGATCAATTTGATTCCTTAATTTACATGAAATTTTCAAATCAAGGCTTCCAGGAAGATGGCAGAACAGTAAGCAGCAGAGTAAACAACTTCCCTGAGAGATACAGTCCAGATGTTGGAATATAGCACCATGTGGAAGACAAGAAGGAAGGAAGTGGGTCCCCTGACCTAGGAAGAAAAAAAAGTGAGAACTGAAGCCTACAGAAAGAGTAAAAAGAACCACTTAAATGAAGAAGAAGGCAATAGCTGGTGGCACCTTTGCCCAGAGCCAGACTCACTGTACGAGAGGAACTGCTGGAACCTGGGGGCACACAGTCAAGGTGACATGGAGGCGGCAACCCTGGAGGCATCTGCTGAGAGAGGCAGCATTGGAGGAGAGTGGCAGTGGAAAGGGGGAGCAAACCTGGAAGACTGAACTGGCTTGCTGTAAGTGCAGAAAACTCTGTCCTCCCACAGGAGAGAGCAAATGGTTGATAACCATTTTGGAGTTGGGCTGGAAAAGCCTGGAGCCAGAACTGTTCCCGACTTCCAGCAGCAGCTCCTAGCTGGGCAGAGACCCATGGAAATTGCTCAGACTGAGCCCTGCCCCCAAACACACTCCATCAGCCATCAGGGAGCCAACACAGACTGTCAAAAGCAGCACACAGCCCTGTACCAGCACACCCAGGGGCCACCTTCAGAGATCCATAATCAGCACTGGCTAGAAGAACCAAATGGTCTCACTTCAGAGAAATTGTAGCCAATGCAGGGAGTGCCTGGGACCCCAGTACCCATTGGTCCAGAAGAACTCAGGAATATGTCAAGACGAAGAAGCAAAAGGCAGTTTCTGGCCTCCAATCTAAGCAGAGCAAATCCAGAAATGCAAATGCAAAAGAGATCAAGAGCTGCACAACTGCAGTTTCTGAGGTTATGACAACTGAAGTAAAGAAACAACTTCATGAAACTATAAAAGAAATTGGAATAGAAATACTAACACAGGTAAAAAAGAGAAATGAAAAACATAATAAAAGAATTGCTAGGCATCTCTAAAGAAGACATAGATGAAAAAATGGAGAATAGGAAAATGAGGGAAACCTTGAATGAAAAAAGATTTAGAATACATGAAACAGATTCAAAGAGATATCCAGGAAATTAAAAACTCCAATGAAAGTTGGCAAAACCACTTGAAAGAAACTGAAGATAGGCTTTCAAACCTTGAAGAGAGGTTTGCAGCTTGTGATCATGAAAGGAAAGATATGTTAAAAATAACAAGAAACTTGGAAATAACAATTTAACAGTTGCAAGACAACCCAAAGAAACATAACTTAAGAATAAAAGGTGTGAGTAAAAAAGCAGGGGTCAATACAAATGATATTAAATGTCTATTTACAGAAATGATATCAGAAAACTTCCCAAGCATGGGAAAGGAAGTGACATTCAGATAAGTGAAGCATATTGAACTCCAGCTAGCCATACCGAAATAAAACTACACCAAGACATATAATAAAGATCCCAGAAATTCAACACAAAAACAGAATATTAAAAGGTCTTAGAGAAAAGAAACAGATAACCTATAAAGGAAAATCCATCAGAATCATGACAGATTTCTCAACACAAGCCATCAAGTCAAGAAGAGCTTGGAGTGATGTATTTCAAGTCCTGAAAGAAAACAACTTCCAGCCCAGATTGATATACCTGCAAAACTATCTTTCAAAATTAACAGAGAAACAAGATACTTAGATGACAAAGTACAACTGAAGGAATTTATGATCACAAAGCCAATCCTACAAAGAATACTGAAGGACATTCTAGAGAGAGATAAAAAAGACCACAGCTACAGAAACAGTGGCAGAGCAATATCACTGAGTGGGACACACAATTGAATGGAGAGGAAAAGTAGGTTGCCAACAGCAGCAAAATAGCATGGCAGAGATGAGGCAGTGCATGTTGGCCTTAAGCATTAAGGTAGATTGCCTCAATTCAGCAATACCAAGATACACAGGCAAAGTGGATCAGGAGACAGAATCCATCAATATGCTTTATACGAGAAACATATTAAACTCGAAAGGGGGTTCATAGACTGAAAGTCAAAGGAAAGAGAACAATGCTCTATGTGACAGGGAATTAGAAAGAAGTGGTGGTAGCTAGCCCATTAGCTATGTATTGGACAAGAAAGATACGACATTTTTATCCAATGGAAAGTTACTCAGCTATAAAGAAAGATAACCTTGAGGCTTTTGTAGGTAAATGGATACAACTTAAGATCATGTTCATGGATGAAATGATTCAGAGTCACATGGGTGAACATCATATTGTCTCCCAAGTACAAAAAAACTAAGGGAGTTAGGTTTCAAAATACACAATACATATTATAAAAATGAAAGGGGAGGAAGTGTATAAAAAGAGAAGGTAGTGGCCATTGTTAATCTATTATTTTGATTTGAGTCCTATATTGTTTTCATTGTTCTGTTTTTGTTTGGTTTTATTCTATTTCAGTTTGTCTAATTGTATTATATTTGATGGCATGGACAGCTATTTCACAGATAACAAAATACAGTATGGTAGCCATTATTGATATCTGATCACCTTGTTTTGAAGCCCTGTATTGCTTTCATTGTTTTGTTTTGAGTGATTTTATTCTATTTTGATTTGTTTGATTGTACTATGACTGATGATATAGGCAACTGCTTAGAAGATAACAAGAGGCATTATGGCAACCAGTGTTGTTTTATTATTGTTTTGAAGTCCTGTATTTCTTCCATTATTTTGTTTTTATTGGTTTTATTCTGTACTATTTTGTTTGATCATATTATGCCTGATGGTATAGGTAGTTATTTTGAAGATAACAAGAGATATTATAAGGGGAAAGGAGGAAAGAAGGAAGGGAAAAGGAAAAAGACATAAATTTGTATATATGTATACATAAGATAGTTAAAATGACTATACTACTAAATATATTCATTATTGAAAAAGAACAGTTAATGCTCATATGATTAGATCAATTTTATGTGTTTATATCTCTTAATCTAAACAACCCCTTTGAAGGTAACAGTATGCAATATTACAACCTTTTTCAAATTCCTATCATCTTGTTGTGTAAACCTATCATGCATTGTATTGGATTTGTTGTTTTTGTTTGTTTGTCTCTTTTGCTTTTTGTTTTTCTTTTCTGTGCCTTTTTGCTTAAATAAAAATAAATTTTCAAATCAAATAATTATCAATATTCATAAATGATGTTTGACACACTTTATTACAAAGAAATTTACAATCAATTCCTATCTGAAAAAAATTGAATTTACAAAAAAGTCCTATCTGAAATTACAATCAATTCCTATCTGAAAAAAATAGAGCTCTTTTTCTTAAGGGAAAAATTAAAAGCATGCAACACAGATTTTATGCTATGTTCTAGAGACAAAAACAAACTAGTGACACTTTTACAAGTGAATAAGGATGAAATGTATTTTTGTGAATAATTAACATTGGGAATGCTGAGCATACATTTAGACTGCTTATCATAGACACATAATACTACAGTTCACCTACAATCATGTTGCTGATCGTGTATTCTGATCTCTTTTTATAACTGACACTTTAACAATCAGGATTTGGAGAAGATAAAAGCATAATAAAAGGATGCGCTGATTTTGCTTCTAGAAAGCTGCATTCATTCTTGTTATATTTACTCTTTATTTGAATCAAATGTCTTACTTTTAACATATTATATGTATTGTTTACTTTGTTTTCACAAAATTCACTTTCTATTTATCTATTTTAAGTTGCACTTAAAATTACAGCTAACTGAGGAGTAGATTAAAAAAGACTTGTGGACAAAATTAAAATATATGGTAAAATGTATAATTTAATTTCATGAACTGATTTGGAGAATATCTGTTTGGATAAGTGGGTAAAAATATAAAGAAATCATACAGTCAGTGGATTTAAGTGGAGTCCCCAAAATAAGGAAAATGTGCAAGCAATGGTAGCAATAACTCTAAAAGGAATCCAATATCTGATATTTGTTGAACAGAATAAAGGATGCCTACAAAGACATCTAAGTTAAAATTCCAGAAATTTTGTCCAAAATTACCTTGTTTATCAGAAGTTCAGGGATCAATAACTTAAAGTTATAAACTCAGGGGAAGGGCAGAACCAACTTCAAGTGTAATAACACCTGTAAATAATGAGTGAGTCCACCTTTAGATGGTGGTTCTGGGCTTGCTAAGAGTTCATGTACCTGCACTACATCAGGTGAGGAGACATGAGTAGCAGGCACATCGAAAGGATAGAGGAGAGTGTGGTAATAAATCATGATTGTGACTGTGCCTCCATAGACAAGGCATCTCTCCCTGGGTATCAGGGCTATGCATACACCCTGGGTACTTCATTTACTTCATTCTGATCAGAGGGACTAAGAGTGAGGAAAATTACTCTTAACTTGTTTGGTTTTAAAATTAAATTTAAATTAATTTTAAGAAATAAAATAATTTTAATCTAAAAGTAATGGAGATACTTTAAAGCATCATGATGATGAGGTATTTTTTTGCATGTTTTTCTTTTTTGTGTGCATTTTTGACTCTCATTAGAAGAAATGGTAGATTGAAAGCTAAGCTGAGATCTGTTAAGAAATACATTTATGTATACACTTTTGAATTTTGACTATACTTTAGAACTTTTTCGCTTATACACTAGTATGTATGTGACTGTGTAAAATAAGTTTATTCAATAGTTTCCTCTTTTTGAGCCCTAAATTTAAAAGAGCTTTATTTTTTCCTGCTAGTTTCTTTGAACCATGGTTTGTCCTATTTTTGCTTCCTGTACTCTAATTTTATTCATGACAGGGTCTACTAATTTCCAATGAGTTTTGGTAGTTGAATTTCCTCCACTGATTTTTAGAGTTCCAATCTCGTAACCAATTCTAAAGATGCAGTCAGGCTTCTACCTTCCTCAAGAGCTAACTTGCTTCAGTATTTTGGGACAGAGTGAAGAAGGAGAGAACAGCCTAATGAGGCAAAGTTACTCTTCTGTTTATGACATTTGAGGTCCCTGTGACAAAGGGACCTTTGATATCTTTTGGGAAAAGATTCAGTAGTTCCTTATAAAGTTAAGTATCTATCTGAGACCTCTCTGACCAAGGCATTTTATTCCTTATTTACAGAAGAAATACAAGTGCACGTGCACACACACACACACACACACACACACACACAATACATACACTGCTAGGCAAAAATCTTCAAAGAATCTTTCCTTCTGATTGTCAAATACTGAAAATAACCAGAATGCACAGTGATGAGTGACTGGTAACATTCCTCCTCGTCTGTTTTGGACAATAATACAGAACTGACATCGTGAAACCCAGTGCACGTGGCCACATCAGGGACTGTGACACAGCTCCCACAGCAGTTTTCCAGCTTGAGGAAGTTTCTCTCTCTCTCTCTCTCTCTCTCTCGCTCTCGCTCTCGCTCTCGCTCTCGCTCTCGCTCTCGCTCTCGCTCTCGCTCTCTCTCTCTTTTCACTTTTTGGTTTCCACAAACCATACAGTCTACAAAGAAGAGGCATCACTTTCTGATTATTCTCTGCTTCCATGAACTGGTAAAAGGGGAGTATAAAGACGAAGGAGACGTTCTGTAGAGGGTAGAGCTAGTTTATCTCCAGGAAAACTTTTGTACCAAGTACCTCGCTCTCATTTTGGGGAGCTTGTGCAACACTTACCGCATCACTCTCCCTTTTGAATTTAGTATAATTTGAGAACATTAAAATTCTCTTTAAAAATCTTTTGTGCACACACTCACACAGGCAATAAAGAGAAATAATTCTACAGTGGTTTTCGGTCCAAGGTGATTTTTCTCCCAGAAAACATCCAGCAACATCTAGAGATGAATTTTTTGTTCGGCGTTTGTTCAGTAGTTTGTTGTTTGTTGCTGGTTTTTTCACAACTGAGGCAAAGGGTGTTACTAACATTCATTAGGTGGAGATAAGAGATACTAATATATATTACATTATGGGCATACTGTTTGTTCCTCAATCAAATAATCATCTGGCCCAAAATGTGAAACTCTGATTTACAGGAAATTTCTAGCTCCAGACTTTAATAGAGAAACCATAAACTCTGAAAGGTTTTTTAAAAACTACATTCAAAATATGGCATGTTGCAGGGTGAATTTCTGTGAAATAAACATGCCGAGCAGTCAAGCCATGGTTATTTACAGTGACTATAAGCATTGTCTTCTCAACCTTCACACATCAAGTCATTTCAATAAGCTTGTACAGTTTTTGTGAGAAGTAATTACAACTAGAAATGATAGCAGAACCATATTCTCAAAGGACATTGTTGTATGGCAACTTAATGGTGCAGATAGAATACCATTTAGTACATTTTAAAAGAATTATGAAGAACACTGCCAATGACATAATGTTATGTCCTTTAACACATAGCACAACATTTTAATACAAAAGAAATATACTGCCTTTAAATAATGCAAGGGAAATCTACTTGTTTTAAAAATTAACTACAGCAAAGTGTTGTTTATGTCATAATTTGGATAAATCCATTTTTAACAGATATTTTAGTTATTATTTTGATTACCAATAAGTAAGTTTTGGAAGAGAATATATTTTTCTGTGTTCACCTCTGCCTATACCCATGGGGCAATTTTTATTAGTAAATGCTAGATTTTTGAAAAGGGTATAGCTAAAAGATGTGTATATTGACAGGGTCAATAAATATCATTTAAAATGCACATTTAATCACTATTTGGCTCTTACTGAGTCTACCAACAAGCAGGTGCTATAGTAAGTGCCAAAGGCATAATAGTGAATGCAAGATAATTCGTTTGCCTGTAAGAATGTAACACTTTAGTGTTTGCGTTAAATGGTTTTTGTTGCCTTAGTGAAAGCTAAGGAAAAACAAGCTATTGAAATTACATTATGTAAGCATTACTGAGTATTTATTGATAAAAAATAAAAATTTTAAAATATGTATTTCATATTTTAAGTGTGATTTTTTATTTCTTATTTTATATTCTATATATAAAAGAAAGATATCCAGCAATGTATGCATGTATATAACAAAAAGCAATCTTTTAATAACAAAATTTCATTAATTGCCTTTGATCTTTAAAAAAAAGTTACCTGAATCTTTAATTAGGAATCAATAGGTATTAAATAAATTAAATACAAGCAAACAAATCTCTACCTTAAGGTCACTATTTGATTTGCTTCCCAGATTGGAACTGAGTGAAAGTTATTACCATCTGTTTGCTATTTGTTGGCCAAACTTCAGTGAATCAGTGATCTCAGTTGAGCTTACTTTTCAGTCAATTGGGTCATGTTAAAAAAATGACTTTCATTAAATTGGAACTAATCGAGACCCGTGGTGGTCAAAGTATCAGTCTGGAAGATTGCTGGACCATGTTTTAAAATCAGCAGGGCAGTTTAGCTGGCACTTTTAAGGCTGGATACCATAGAAACATCACAGAATTTCAGCTTGGCAATTTAAAGATCTTTTAGAAAATGAAAATGTTCTCCTGGAAATGCAAATATGCATAACAGAGAGACATAAAAGTATTGAAAATCTTCATCAGATAAATACTTCCAAAGCTGTGATATTCATCCTGGCACATGATGCTGCAGTGCTCTTCAATTTATTATTCACAATGCAAGTTACTGGAGTCGTAATGAGAAATTCAGCATCCCTCCCATCAAATACTTAGAAACTGGTAATACTCCTAATACTTTTAAAATAGATGACTAAGTACAGAAAAATTATAGTACAAAACTGGAAGCAAACAGCATAACTAAGAAATCAGTGTGATATAGCAACTCTTTTAGACATTTACTCAGTGAGCATTTGGGAACATATCTTCTTCATGCTGATCTCACCAGTGATTCGCTTCTATGATTTTTCTCAAAAATATAGTTTGAAAGATTTTAATAAATGTGCATATACATATGTATGTATAATTGTTAAGTAATAACAAATAGAAGTGTTTATTAAAGATATCTGAAATTATTGATTTATCCAAATTTATGAGTGTGAAACAGATCAGCAAAATAACACTGTATATATTTTTACTCCTAATCTGAGTACCACTGCATGTTGTCAGATACTGAGTTGTAGTGAGGAATATTGTGCAGGTTAACAATAGTCAGGTTACTGGGTCAGATGCTGCTGCCCTGGACATAGCCCTTGCCCTAGACTTAAAGATTTCTGGAAGTACTGCTATCAGAAAGATCTCAGCTATGGACACTTATGGAAAGAGTAACATTACATCCAATTGCTCTAGAATCTGGGTTTATAAATGCCTGTGTCCTCACTACAACTTGACTTGGGACAAAGTTGAAAGGCTCCCCTCTTCTGAGCTCCGGGTGTGGCTGACTGAACCTTATGAACACCACATCACAGACAACTTTTCCTTTTGGCTTTGCTGTCCCCAGCTGCCTTTGCTCTCTCCTCCCCCTCACACACTGACCCATAAGCTCCTTAACAAGCCACCTGTAGATAAATTGTCTTCTGACAGACTACTTCCCTGGGAAACCACAGTAGTGAAAGTGCCCCACACCACCAGGAATTTTTACCACTTAACTGCTTTACCACGTTCTCCTGTATGGGGTAAGTTCACTGTATTTTACCTATGGTTTCTTTTATGCAATATATTGACACATTTCTTGGAGAACTATATTAGAACTCTAACAGATGGTAAATGTTGTTCAATAGGTAATCAGAGAACCATAGAAAGAAAAAAATAACATGTTTTACAGTGGATGTGAAAATGAAGCTTATGATGTCTGAAACTGTTCCATAAAAGTGATATATAAACCGTGATTCAAATGCAAAAGCTCATCACTTGGGAGGCTGAGGCAGGAGGATCTCTAGTTCAAGGTCAACCTAAATTATGGTGCCAGCCTCTGTCTCAGGAAAAACAGACAACAACAAACCCAAAGAAAGAAAAAAAAAATACAAAAAGAAGTGACTAGAGATTTCTGAGTATTCCTTAAATTACCAAAACCAACAAAAGCATCATTACAAACATCAGTAGACCCTGAAGTAGAGAAGAATGAGAAATACTTATATCATGACCCTCAGGCATTTTGAAGAGAGGAGTTTAATGTGAATGTTAGGATAGAATCACTATGTTACAAGGTCACAATGCCATATACAGAAATCTAGTGTTGGCCTATATTCAAGCAATAAACAATTCAAAAGTAAAATTGTAAAGGTACAAGTTACAAAATCACAAAAAATCTTAAAGTACCATTACTGTGACCTTGTACCATGACCTTGCTAAGCTTGTTTGTCTGTTCTATTGATTTTTATGTTGATTCCTTGTAAATAATCTATAATCTACATTAAAAAATAAATAAAAAATATTTTTAAAAAAGAATCACTGTTATACTAATCCCAAATTTTACTAATTTGTTTTCTGCTCTCACATTTTTGGAATTTGGCTGTCTTCCTTAGAGAATATTTCCTGGTATCCAGTCACGAGAAAGTTGAAAGTGGTGAAATAATAATCAATATGAAAAAGCCATATTCCTTCATGAAACTCAAAAAGTTTCAAAGAAAGTAATGATCCAGTTTCAATACTAACACTTTATTACTACTTTGCTAAGAAAGTTATTTCATAATATTTTGTATGGTTTCATGTGAAAAAATAATTAAATATATTAATTTTTTTAGCAAAACTCACTCAATTTATGAAACTCTTTTCATTGATGATGGGATTAAATGCTGCTAAGTTACTGAAAATGTGTTCTTCCACAAACACCATCTGGATTCTTGACAGCGTATTGGCAGCTGGAAACTTAGTTCTTAAACACAGCAATTCTCTTGGGTCTCTAATCTGGTTAGTCCATCAAAAACTATCTTAACTAGCAAAAAGATAGTGTGGTTTGGATAGGTAACCTTCTTCTTCTTATACTTTTAAAAACATCTTAGTTTTAAAATTCAGTACATGAAATTCTCGATCAATGATCGTATTTAGTTGGAATAGAGTTGTTTCTTAAGGTATTCATACAAATACACTGTATTAATATTTTAATGTTATTAATTCAATAAAATTATTCATTTCTTAGAGCACCTAAAGCTATGAGATCTAAGACCCTATGTTTACTTAGTGTTATATATCCAACATCTAAAACAGTACCTGGAATTTATAAATAATTCTATAAATACTATCAAATATATGACCAATCACACAAATGAATGAGTAAATTCACCTCTATATTGCCAATAATGAACCTCTGTTACAGATGTGTCACTTATATCTTCTTTAATAAACTTATTTCAAAAATAAACTTTGGGTTAAAATATTAATCAAGCTAAAGCAAAACTTGCTCACCAAGCATGAAGAAATATCAGTGTGAGCTGTAAAGGTATCATTGGATCATATCACTAATGCACATAAATTTTATTGCTAACTGACAAGAAAGGTAAAGATATTATTTTAATTACCCAACACATACCATCTTATATATCAAAACAAAAATAGAACAGAGCAGAACTAAACTAAAAGTACTGTAAATTGACATTTTTTCTTTAAGCAAGCAGAAATTTTAAATTGAACAAATCTTCCTAGCTGAAGAATTCTTGACAAGGCACTCTATACCACAAGTAAATAAGTAAAAGTTCAATCAACTGTGCCACCTGGGAAATGTTAAGAGAAATGAATCCTCGCTTTGGCTCACAAGATGTCTCCTGACTTTATAAGGTCAAGGCAGAAACATCATTGAGAGGGAAAATTCACAGTTAGTATAAACCCATAAAAGAAGACTTTAAAGAAGCAGAGTTTAGTGGCTAACCCTTAAGATTAGAAATTCCAGCAATTATGCTTTTAGTATTTCCAAAGTTTAGTGAGCTATTACAGATCTGTTTAAAATAATTTATTTTAACAGAGTTCTTTTATTTTACGTTGTATATGCTCAGAGAACAAAATATATTTACTGTGCTATGTAAAAGAAGCTAAGTAAATAATGAATTGTTTTGGAAGTATTAACATTTTTTAACCATAACAGGAAAATATAATTAGTTTCACTTGGAGTGAACCTCTCTAGGGGTCATTATTTTGGTCGGATGCCATTTCCCAAAAAAGGCTGGAAATAGCTTTGAATTAGTAATTTGTTTCCTGTAAGGAGCTCATCAGCTCTCCCACCTGTATTTTTAAAATACGTGAACAGTTATCAAGTATGAATTATAATCAGTTCCTCGATAAGAACTATTCTTGGATTGTCATGAAGATCCAGGGGTGTGAAGAACTACACTCTTACGTAACTTGCATTCATTAATTTCATTTTTAAGTGCTAATCTTACTTTAAAACTCTGAGATATTTTAGTGTCCTAATTCCCTTCCTGTTACTGTGATAAAATACCTAACACCCACAATTAAAAAGAGAAGTTTGTTTTGGTTTGTCCATCATCAGTCAGCTCCAATGCAGTAACAGCTTGGCAGAGGTCATGGTGACAGAGTTGCATGTCTCATGGGAGACAGGAAACAAAGACAGAAGGGAAGAGACTGGTACACTCTTCCAGAGTCCACCTGCAGGGTCCTGGCTCTTCCGAGCAGACAACACATCCTAATGGCACACTCAACTCTGAACACCTTAGTGGATCAATGAACTGGTAAATTCAATGCCCCATGATTCAACCACCTTCCAAAACCCAAGCTCTAAATATGTAAGTCCTTTGGGAGACATTATAGATGCAAACCATACCATTCTTCCTCTGATTTCCAAAAGACTCTTTTTGCAAAATTCATTTTGGTCTTTTTTAAAAGTTGCCATAAATTTTAACAGTTTCAGCATTGCTGAAAGGTCCGTGTCCATGTCCAAGATCTCTAGACTCAAAGAAAGCTCTTAGCTGTGAGATTTTATAGAAATGAAAAAGAAACTTAAATAGCACCACCAAACAGTAGCATAGGGCAAACATTTCCATTTCTAAAGGGAGAAGCAGAGGAATAAAAAAAGAATGGGATCAAAGCAAAACCAAGACTCAGCAGATTTTAAATCTGACATTAAATCCTGTATTTCTATATCTGGAACTGGGAGTAATGCTTTAGAAGACGTAAAATTCAAAGGTCTTAGCTGACTCCATCCCTATGACATTGCTGGTTGCAGCCCCCGTGGCATCTCACTTGGGTTAGCTCTGTGCCCTGTGGACTTCCACAGTAGATATTCCACTTTCCCAGCACCTTCAGCTTCCTGGGATCTGCACTACACCAGTAGCTTCCGTTCCATAGCTCCACACATTCAGTGTGCTTCTCAAGGGCATGCTGCCTGGCTTCCAAGGACTTGTCCTGAAATCTGTGTAGAAGCCTTAATGACCCTGCAACTCTTGCTTTCTGTACGTCTGAAGAACCAGCACCATGGAGATGATGCCAAGGTCTTTTGGCAGGTTTACCACAGCCTGCCCCATTGGAAAATGGCTTCAGTGACCTCTGGAGTGCCTGAATGGTTGAGCAATGAAATAAAATTAGGGAACCAATTCCCTGGATAGCTCTTCTAGAGCAGTAATCATAAGGGCTCTCCTCCCAAATGAGAGTTCTACAGTTTCAGATCTTTGAGCCTGCAAATGATGAACTCATGCAGATTCCTGAGATCCCTATTTCCTATTGTCTTCTTGCAAAGGACTTGGCTCCTTTTTAATGCTAATGGTTCCAGTCACCACATTCTCCTTTGCACCAATTTGGCAGGTGTTTCCTTTCTGATGAAACTGCAAATTTTCACATTTGCTTTTTCATGCTGACTTTCACTGTAGATCTGACTAAAAGCAGCCAGCAGTGCCCACCCTATCACATTGGGTACTGAAGTTGAATATTAGGCTGCTTTGAAGTTCGTACTTTCAGATTAATTAATCCACTGCTCTTAATCTCTCTCTTACAAAATCTCAAAACATGGGCAGAATTCAGATAAATTATTTGCCAGAATGGAACACATGTGACTCTAGTCCACTTTCAGATCAAGTCCTCATCTCCAATCTAAACTTGCTGAGCTTAGACTTTTCAGGCCACATTTCTATCAGAATTGTGATTTTCTCAACTCTGATGATAATTTTTCATCAAGCTTTACTTACAGCAAATTAAGCCTTCTCTAACCCACTTCTCCAAACTTCTCCTTTGGCAACCAAGTTTCAAAGGCTTCTGAAAGCTGGGCGTGGCTGTGCACACCTTTCATCCCAGCACTTGGGAGACTGAAGTAGGAGGAGCATTGTGAGTTTGAGGCCAGCTTGGGCTACAACATGAGCACAAGGCTGGCCTGAGCTACATAGTGCAACCCTGCCTTAAAAAGCTAGGGCAAGGAGTTTGGCTCAGTGGCTTAAGTGCCTGCCTGGCAGGCACGAAGTTGTGAGTTCAATCCCTGGTGCCCTCTCCCCGAAAAAGGCTTCTGAACCACATCAATTAGTTTCAATCACAGTACTGAACCCACTTCTGTGATATCAATTCCTACCTTAATCATCCATCACTGAGCCAAAATTGGAAGCATCCACACTGAAAAGATTGCAGTCCATGGTTGATTTTCCTCAAGGCAGAAATAGCATGACAGAGAGATGTGACAGATGAAAAGCTGCTCAAAATAGAGCAGCCAAAAAGCAGAGACAAAGAGAGTGGCCAAAGCAAAAGATATATCCTTTCTGGTTACACCCACAGTGACCCACCTTTTTTGACCAGCGCCTACCTCCTGCAACATTATATTCAACCCTGAGTTCTTGAGTGTATTAATCCACTGATAAATATAGTGCCCCATGATTCCAGTCACATCTTAGAAGCTCTACCTCTGAACACATAGGTCTTTGGCAGGGAGAGGGGGGCATTCTAGATCAAAACCATTATATTTGGATGTCAGTTTCTCAGAGCACTATACGTAATGTGTTGCCCTTGTAGGTTCTTATGTTTAAAGCCTGAAGTTTTCTACAAATAAAGGTTTTCTCTGTTAGCCAGAAGACTTTATCTTTGTCCCTTTCAAGTGCACAAAAATTTATATTTACACTACTATAGTGTCTACTCTGTTCACAGACTTATTCTAATACTTACATTGGATCATTAATTTCCTGTGGGAAGGTACATTGTTCTATTATCTTATATAAGCAGGCCATTCTCCTAGATAATAGCATCAACAAAATGTAAAATACAATTAACTGCTGCACAAAACACCTGTTTTTGATGCATAGAAGATGATCTGACATTTTCTGAATTGCATTTCCTAAATCCAAACAAGGCCAAAAAAGGATTCAATTGTACAAATCATCGTACATGAAAAATACATTATTAATAAATATTTTAAATCACTATAATAAAATGTACCTCCAATGTGCGGAGCAAAATACGTGGCAAAGATTTATAAACACCAACACGAGGTACATTCTTCTTTGATGTTATTACCAGGGATGAGCTGTCTCATAGTGCATATATTTTTGATCTTTAAATAATCTAAATCAATTCACTTATTATGTAAAGTTGATTCTTGTATTTAAATAAATTCATGGATCCAGATTCTGAGTAAAAGATCAAAAGAAAATTAAAGTACAGTTTTGAAAATGGGGTTTTAACTGTCAGTATTTCCTTTTGATACAGGTACACAAGTGCAAAGAAACCAATTTTCTACTTTCTTGCCAAAAAGAGTAAATTGAAAATCGCCACTTGCTGAAAGAACAAGCAGCATGTCAATGAGAACTCTCCATAACAGGCGTCCAAATAAAAGTCAGTGGGTACAATTAAGATCATTGAAATTTCAAGGGAATCGTGTGTATTTTAAAATAAACAAATCAATAAATGGTACTTCTTCGGTGAGCTTGAATTGTTTCTAACTGAGTTGAAACGATGTAAGATATCAGATTGCATAACTGTATGTTTTAAACCACTTTAGTTCTATAGTTCAAGCTTAGTTAAAAATCTACTTCATAATATCTTTATAACAGAAAATTCAGTATGCCAATATTTACTATTGAACTTTTAAGAATATTCAAGTTTATATTAAAGTTCAGCTTAGAGTAGAAGACCTAAAAACAGAAACTGCACTACATCTGCTATAATAATACAGTCACAAATACTCCTGCACTTTAAGACTGAAATCAAAAATTAGCATTTATATCTTTGACAGTCCATAAAATTTATTTTCCCAACAGATAGATATTACAGTAATCTTCTCATATCTAGGTCAATCATACCTTATATTGAACCTTTGAAAGCACAGCATAAACTACTTTGAAAGCATTTCTGACTTTTTCCAATTTTTATTTTTAAAATTATATTTGCTATTTAGTCATATTTTTTTAGAGGCACCTAGATAAAAAAGAATATTCAAACACCATTTTAAACATGAAAAAATACTATAGGATAAAAGATTCAGATACATTTTTTCAAAAACCTCTATTTTGATATTAATGACAAATCCACTTAACATCATTATAAAATAGAGATATCTATAAGTGTGAAAGAGTTAACATCTTGCAATTTTAGGTAACAGCACCATCTTAACTTCGTATTGATTTTCTAGAAAGCTAAAGAAATGGAAGTTTGAAGAAAAAGCCTTCTAAGTGGGTTCCAGTAATACTGAAATTGAAACAAGCTCAAACATACCTATTATTGTGAAACCCATTCAAAGGAAATTTGGATTAACCTCTTGAAAGGTTTAGATTGTTAACAATAACGTCAATAAAATAGACAACACACAGAAATATAATAATATACAGTTTGTATAAATTAAAATAGATAATATAAATATGGAGTAAAAAAGACAATGCTTGTGACTAAAGTGTAAACTTTTATTCAAATATATAATTCAGGTAAATCTGAAGTAATTGCTTGAATTATTTAGTCCTTGTCATATAATAGTCCTGTATACTGCCTCCCTCTGTATGTGCTTCTTAAAATTTATATTATGAAAGGTTTCAATATTAAAAGAGAGAGAAGTGCATAATAACAAATGTTCATTTATTTATAACCTATATTAGATCGAGAAATGCATAATAGTTTGTCATATTTGTCAATACTTTTCTTCCTGCAATATTTCAAATACATTACAGATAATGTAATATTTCCACCCTAAATACTTCATCATGCTGCTCAAAGGTATTATTCTACCTACCCACATATAGTTTTCATAACCAACAAAATTAAAAATAATTTTCTAAATATTATATTCAATACTAATTGAAATTACTCCAATTTTCATAAGATGAATTTTTCACTTGGTTAGTTCTAGTTGGAATCTAATCAAGGACCATGAGTTTAATTTATATTAGCTTTCCTTAGTCATTTTTAATTTGTTTCAATTGCCTCTTTTCTCCTAATTCTCACTGAAATAACTGTGTAAGTTAGTTATCCAGTGTACTACTTGCTGGATTTGTTAATTTGTTTACTTATATTGCCACTGCAAGTTCTTCTCTTAATAGGTTTACATATAGAATGTAGACATATAGGACTGAATAGATTCATGTTAAACATTAATATGAAAACTATTTTAGACGTGAAAGTGAAAGATACAATGTTTTAATTTAGGGGAGGAGGAATTGTGATTTGGGGGGCTGTAAGGGAAGATTCTGAGATGCAAATGATACTCTTTCCTCCATAGATGTTGGTATTATCTGGCTGATTTTTTAAAAGATATTTTAAACTTGCCATTGAAAAAGAAAATATTGCATAGTGGTGTACTACTGCAGTAATATATCATGATGCATGTGTCCAGTTATCCCAGCAGAATTGCTGAGAATGATGATACTAACATTTTGGCAGTCACAATGCTCCTTTAAAAAATTACAATTTTTCCCTCTCAAGAACTGAGAGAACAGGTAATAAGGGATTGCTTTGGTGTCATGAAAATATTCAGTATATCATTAATTTTCCATAGATTGATTTTAGTAAACATTTATGTTTCTTGCCTAAATTTACTAAATCAATTTCTTATTAGGAAAAACAAAATAGTATTTATACTCCAATAGTTTTTCAACGTTAATATGCAAATGCAAAAACAAGCAAAAGACATTACATAAATGTATTAATCATATATAAAAGAGATGCACACTTTATGTACATATATGTACACATCACAGTGTACTTTTTTACATATTACATTTCTAACTCAACAATATCTAATATATTTCTTCCAAGTCCATTGATATACACAGCTTCATTTTATCATTTTTAGTGATCCTGCAACACTGTGAGTTTAGTCTCTTGTTCAACAATTGCTTAAGCTGGCCCTACCTATTCCTATTGACAATTTTATAATTGATATACTTATAAATACATTCTTAATAGGCAAAAAGAATATCACTTTTAAACATTTTATAGACACTGTCATACAAAAATTTTGGGACAGATATGTTTCTTCATCCATCTTCCAGAAAACCCTTTTTCTTATCTCAGCTAAGATAAAGTGATATTTTATTATTATTTCCTGAACTAATGGTTTGAAAATATTTCCATATATTTGTGGGCCATTCCAATTTATGTGTTCATGATTGGCCTGGAAATACTGTTTGCCTCTTATTTCTTTGATTTCTTCATATTTTGTCTAATCAAGATAGAAAATTTCTACATATATCATTTCTACAAGTAGTTCTGCTAGATAATTTTGCTTAATCATACAATATCTTCTGCAGTATTTAGTTTCTTCCTAAGACAGTTTTCATTCAGTTCTTAAATTTTTCTTTCTGTTTGGGAATACTGCTTCCTTGATCTATAATACTTGTATCAAAATGAGATTTTTTTCATATCTTTTCTGTGTTCATTCCATTGCTTTATGTAATTGACCCTTTCCTTTTTATTTTTAAATGTTTTTCAAACAATTTTATTGTCTTATTAAGAGAGGGTCTAGTTTGGCAGGTAGAGATTCATTATTCTTGCATTTAATATGTTTTTATACATGTAAGATTGTAGGTTTAGTTTGTTGTGGTGGTGCACACCTGTGATGTCTGCTTTCAGGAGGCTGAGACAGAGGGATCACTGTGAATTTGAAGTCAACTTGAGTGACACAGTGAGTTCAAGGCCAGCCAAGATTACACAGTGAGACCCTGTTTTTTTTTTAAAAAAAAAAAAAGAAGAAGAAGAAGAAGAAAAAGAAGAAAGAAAGAACCAACAATAGCAACAACAACAAAAAAACACACACACACAAAAAAAAACAGAAAACAAAAGAAATGAAGGTTAGAGGTTTCAATCTTCAGAATATTTTTAATGAATTCCTAAGACTTCCTTTTCTAATGAGAAATCTGACTCCTCTTTGACTTCTATACCGTACAAATTATTTTTGTTTTTATTTGTAGACTCATGTAGAACTTTCTTTGGAGTTCGGGAATTTCCCAAAGTTTAAATAGGCATCTTTTACATCATTTTTCCTACTCATTATTGGGCTAGTTTTTTAATTCAAATAATTAAGTTTTTACCTATTTCTTGCATTCATTTATTTAATTTTTACTGTCAGAATTTCTTCTTTGCCTTCCATTTCACCTTCTGACTTAGCTAAATTTTAACAGTTTTTGCAGTCTTTTTTCTGATATGTTACAGTTTTTGTTTTTTTCCACTGTGGTCTGGGAAATCTCCTCAAATTCATCTTTCAGTTTCCTACTTTATTCTTAAGTTACTAACACTTTAACCAACGTTTTAAAAATCAAAATGCATAGCGTTCGTTCAAAATAATGTATTGGACGTGATGATATAGTTTACAAAGGAGATGTGTATCCCTGGCCTTAGAGCTCACAGATACACACAAAACCCTGCGTGCAGCACCACCCCTTGATGCCCAATCTGATTGCTATCTGGGGTCAACAAGTTCTGCTGTGGAACAGGTGGCAACTGCACCATGAAGAAGATAGGTAGTGCCTGTGTCGGGGAGAAATGGAGTTCTGGGGACAGCAGGCGATACTGTGTATCATGTGCTGACTAATAAGGCTTAGCTGTGTCTTATTTGAGCCTATGTGCTGAGGTGCTCATCAAAGCTGTAATTAATTACTAGTAGGAAAAGACAAATGAATCTCTTAACAGAAACCTATAACTTCATTGGAATTCCCAACTCCTCTATATACTTGTTGCCTTTCCTGTTAATCCACATATATCAATGATTTTTAGAAGAGTAACCATGCCAGACAATATTTTCCTTACAGTTGAGAACAATAGGAGTTAAAATTAAAAAAAAAGCCAGGTATGATGGCAGAAGACTTTAATCCTATCACTCTGGGAGGCAGGATCAACAAATTGACAAATTGAAGACCAGTCTGAGCAACTTAAAGCCTTAACAAGACCAAGTTTAAAAATGTAAAATTATAAAAGTGGTGGTGGTGGGGAATGTAGTTCAGTATGAGAGCTCGGGGTTTAATTCTTAGTATCAAAAGAAAAAAAGTAAGATAATCTAAACAAAGAATTAGAATATGAAATTAATGTCCATTTTTCTGAAAATAAAAACTATAAAAAAAAACCTTGAAAAGTAGAAATAAAAAATGCCAGTCCAGGTCACCTTGTTACAGATGCCTTTACTGAGTAGCAGCCAAGCAAGGGAACAGAGGGGTATAACCTGCGTGACCCTGGCATTCACCATGGTAATGACCAGCACTTATTTTCTGATTAGGTCTTATTTTGGGGGAAACAGGGGCTGTGTGCAGATAGCCCTTGTCCTAAAAGTGTCCCCCATTCCTGGCCGCCAGCCCTTGGTGCTTTCAGCTGCAGCAGTGATAAGGATGTTCTCGAATTTCAATACTACTTCTAAGATTGTTCATTTGTGCACTTCATTTACTCAATGTCATCCTGGAGGAAGATCTCAAATGTTAAGATCCCAAATGTTATCCATTACATTCAGCACAGAGCACTGGAAAGATTGGGTCTAAAATGAAATACATGTTGTTGTTGATGGCATCTGAGATGCTTTGGATGATCCACACCTGCTCATATTCATGCAATTTCCTCCTTTTCACACTTTTCTAGGTCCCGTGTACTACTAGAGCTGAAAGTGTTGCAGACACACTTGATTATCTATCTATTCCTCCAGCTTTTATCCACTTTTATCTTTCAAAATTCCATATTTGAAGCTATCGGATTTTTCTAATCACTATAATTTCTTCTTATACTCATCTATGCATTTTTGGTTCATCTTCTTTGTTCCACTCAGAATGTGTTTTCTAATTGATTCTCCTCAATTAATCCATCATAAATCTTGGTAAGTTTTCAATAATTATACAAGTACAGTTTCCATGATGCTGTATCCAATATGCTGTGTTTTGTTCACTCATTGTGATACCATAAATTTTGTTGACAACTATAACCTAACTCCTCAGTTAAGTCAATTTTACTCATTTATTCTCTACCACTTCACTTTCCACCTCACATTATCATTATCTAGTACCCTGATCTAATGTCTCTTTAACCCTGCACTTACCTGGTTTGTTAATGTCTCATCCCCCAAATAATTATTTCACACTTCCTTCTCTTCTTCAATGTCATGTCTCTTGCCCACCCTCATTTCTGCATAAACCTCCATTAGTATTTTACTGAAAAATTAAAAAATATCTAAAGAAAAGTCTCCAAAAACTTCCAGGACTATTCTTTCCTTCAAATTCTTAAAAATGATCCCTGGGCCTCATTCCTCACTTTCTCAAAGCATCTGCTCAAAACAATACAAAAAGGATTTAGAATACATTAAACAGATTCAAAGAGATATCCAGAAATTAAAAACTCTATTGAAAGCTAGAAAAACCACTTGAAAGAAACTAAAGATAGACTTTCAAACCTTGAAGACAGGTTTGCAACTTGTGATCACAAAAGGAAAGATCTCTTAAAAATAATAAGGAATAGGGGGCTGGGAATTTAGCTCAGTGGTATAAGCACCTGCCTGTCAAACACAAAGTCATGAGTTCAATTCCTGGTACCACAAAAAAACAAGTAAATAAATAAATAACAAAGAACCTGAAAGTAACAATGCAATCGCTGCAAGACAATCCAAAGAAATATAACTTAAGGATAAAAGGTGTGAGTGAAAAAACAGGGGTCAATATAAATTATATTAAAAGTCTATTTACAGAAATAATATCAGAAAACTTCCCAAGTATGGGAAAGGAAGTGACATTCAGATAAGTGAAGCATATAGAACTCCAGCTAGCCATAACCAAAATAAATCTATACCCAGACATATAATAATCAAGATCCCAGAAATTCAACACAAAAACAGAATATTAAAAGCTGTTAGAAGAAAAGAAACTGGTCACCTATAAAGGAAAACCGATCAGAATCATGACAGATTTCTCAGCACAAACCATCAAGTCAAAAAGAGCTTGGAGTGAAGTACTTCAAGTCCTGAAAGAAAACAATATCCAACCCAGATTGATGTACTCTGCAAAACCATCTTTCAAAATTAATGAAGAAACAAGATACTTCCATGACAAAGAATAACTGAAGGAATTCATGACCACCAAGCCAACCCTATGAAAAATTACTGAAGGACATTCTAGAGAGAGATAAAAAAAAAACCACAGCTCCAGAAACAGTAGGAGAGGAATATCACTGAGTGGGGCAGACAATTGAATAGAGTGGAAAAGTAGGTAGCCAATGGCAGGAAAATAGCATGGCAGAGACAAGGCAGTGCATGTTGGCCTTAAGCATTAAGGTAGATGGCCTCAATTCACCAATACAAAGAAACACAGGCAGAGTGGATCAGGAGACAGGCTCCATCAATATGCTTTATACAAGAAACACATTAAACTCGAAAGGGGGTTCATAGACTAAAAGTCAATGGAAAGAGAACAATGCTGTATGTGACAGGGAACCAGAAAGAAGTGGGGGTAGCTTGCCCATTAACTATGTATTGGACAAGAAATATATGGCATTTTTATCCAATGGAAAGCTACTCAGCTATAAAGAAAGATAACCTCAAGCCTCTTGTAGCTAAATGGATATAACATAAGATCACGCTCATGGATGAAATGATTCAGAGTCACATGGGTGAACATCATATTGTTGCCCTAGTATAAAAAACTAAAGAAGTTATTGGGGTCCAAAGTACACAATACACAATGTGAAAGTGAAAGGGGAGGAAGTATCTAAAAAGGGAAGATAGTGGCCATTGTTAATCTATTATCATGGTTTGAATCTCATATTTTTTTCATTGTTCTGTTTAGTTTGGTTTTATTCTGTTTTAGTTTATTTAATTTTATTATATTTGATGGCATGGAGAGCAATTTCAAAGACAATAAAATACATTATGGTAGCCATTATTGATTTCTTATTAACTTGTTTTTAAGCTGTGTGTTGCTTTCATTGTACTGTTTTGAGTGATTTTATTCTGTTTTGATTTGTTTGGCCGGGTTATGTCTGATGATATAAACAACTACTTAGAAGATAACAAGAGGCATTATGGTAACCACTGTTGTTTTACTATTGTTTTGAAGTTTTGTATTGCTTCCATTGTGTTGTTTTTATTGGTTTTATTCTGTACTATTTTGTTTGATTTTATTATGCCTGATGGTATGGGCAGTTATTTTGAAGATAACAAGAGGTATTATGGTAGCCACTATTGATTTCCTTTTACCTTTTTTTGAAGTCATACACCATGTTCATTATTTTGTTTTGAGTGACTCTATTCTGTTTTATTTTGCTTGGTTTTATTCTCTTCAAAGTAAAAATAAAATAAAATAAAAATCACCCTTCTGTGAACATTTTTTAAAATATTTAAAAAGAAAACCCCTTCATACAATATACCATACCAATTTCTACTGATTTCTATATGGTTTGTTTTCTGCTAGAGTAATTTTGAGCCTGTGTTTATATTTACATTTTCCTTTTGTTTATTTTTTATTCCATCCACAAAAGTACTAATTCTGGGAAGGTGGGAGAATTGATTTGCATACCCATTTTAGGGCCTAGGTAAGTGCCTAACGAAATATATGGTGTGCCAACATATGAATGTGAGAAGAGCTAGCTAATACCATATAAATTCATGCCTATAGGAGAAACAATTTTTTAATTTATTTAGAAGACACATTTAGTTAGTAAACCATGCTCATAGATTTTTCAAAATATTGGACTATTAGAGGCATACTTTAGAAAGATTAATCAGCAGAGGATTCTGGTTGGCATGACAGGTGGGAAGGATGAAGAAATAGGAAACAGTAAGAAAGTTTTGCAGCAGTTTGTTGATTTAGTAGAAGTAAATAAGTAGATTATTCATATATGAATATATAGGCAGAAAAATGTTTAGATATGATTTAAAGTTTGTTACTCAGATTTTTATAACTATACTAATATGTAGATCTTAATGGATTTTTTTTCGGACTGTGTTTTACTTTTTGGGAAAAACACTTAGGGAAAATATTTCTTGAAATTTTTGTGGAGAATATCTCCCTTAAATCCCATATGGTTCAGACGCTTCAAAGCATTTGATAAAAGGATCTATGGATTAGCTTCCTTAACAGATTTGCCAATGCAGCACAAAATCTCTGATTTCCACCAGCTGGTGCCCTACTCAGAGTGGCTTGGGTTGACCCTTTCTCTTCTTTCACCTTCATGGCCTCCACTTTAATTGGGTTTTCAACCCTGACAACAGACATCTGGTTCACAGTCTGCCCATTAATCTGAGGTTGAACTCTTTAAACTGATAAAGTCTAAAGCTCATCAAAGGGCAGCATTTAGATGAACCAACAGAAAAGCTTTTATTAAATAAGGGCTATAGGCATTCTATTTAAAAGATAACAAACCTGTCAGTTTTCTCTATCATTATTGTACTTTTCCACAAAAAGTCAAATTCAAGCTATGTTATGTTGATAAACCAATAAATAAGCTTTATATTTATTCTGATTTTTGTTGAGTTAATTTTTTCATTGATTCTGTGTCCTAACATTTGTGACATAAAATCTGTGCTCTCATGGATATTATAATAAATGTGAGTAAAGCTGACGTGAAAAAATGTTTATTTTATCCTAAAGAATTAGACAAAGATAATATTTAAAAGCTCAATCCCTTTTGTTCCTATATAATCACACTGATTATCAGGCAGAATATTTCAAAAATACAATGGACACAAAGAAACAAATGATACTGGGCATTGTTTTCCAGTCATGATTTGTGTTTTAGGAATGCATGTACACGCACACACATGTATACACACATACATGATATATATTTACATACTGACTATATTTTAATAAAAGTTTGCCTAAAACTGCACTTTTCCCTTCCTCACTCATTTGAATAGTACCTACCATTTTTTCATTATTGGAGTACTGGTCTTTATCAGCACATTATTATCTTTTAGTCTTCCCGCCTGGTCCCTTATTTGTAAAACATTTGGTGTAAACCATACTGAAATTTCTAAAATGTGGTCCTGTGATTATGTGATTTCTAGTTGAAAATTCCTTCCATGTCTTTTGATAAGTACCTAAGTGTCATGCCTAGCCACGCCACTAGAACCATATTGAAAACCACTTGAATATCCAAAGTAGACCATACTGTTTTACACTAACCTAAACACTATGTGCTTTTAGTGGAATACCCACCTCATTGTAGTTTAATTCTGATCATCTTTTAAATAAAGACCAAAGATCACCTCTTCCACAAAGCTTTCTCTGACATTATATCTAACATAAGTCTGTTCTACTGTGCTTTGTTGGATCCCTGAACAGACTTCCTACAAGCACCATCCTAATACTTCTTTTAAAAAAATGTCAACTATTGTGTCTTTCTTTTATGCTAGTTTCTACTGTAGTCCCAGACCATACCATAGTAATATATAACAGCTACAGAATGTGTTGAATAATTAAGAGTACCATATTCATTGGATAAAGAAATAAGTGAAAATCAGTAGTAGAAATCAACAAAATTCAATTAGTATGACAATATTATAATGCTTTTAAAATGGTGCCCGGTACACTGTAAATACTCAATAACTGTTGGTTCATTTAGTTGTTCATTGATCCAGTCAGAGAGGTACTGTGTATGAAGTACATTTATAGGTGCTAAGAATGGATTAACGACTAGGCCAAATAATAAGCCCTTAAAAATCCACAATTTAATAGGGAGACAGAGAATAAACAAAATAACTAAATAAAAAGAATTAGTGTGTTCTATTCTGACAAATACAACAGAGATGGGTAAGCTGTGGGTACACCCAGGAGCTGTCCTATACATGGAGGAACAGTTCTGAAAAGTGAGATCAGTGGAGAAAACCCTTGGACAAAACTTAAGGAGGTAAGGGGAGCACTTCAGATACACAGGGAGCAGTGATCTGGTAACAGTGAAGAGCAAGCTAAAGCCCTGGTGACAGTGATGGGAACCTGTGTACAAAGACAGAAAAATGTTGCTCCCGTGGAGGGGACTGAACATGGACTGGGTGTCGGAGATAAACTCACAGCGAAGAATGAGTGGGCAGGGGGCTCCACTCATGTAAGACCTTCTGTACCACTGTGAGAATTATGGTTTCCACTTTATGCTGCAGTTTGGATCTGAAAATTTCCCCCAAAAAACCAAGGTTTAAGTGATTGGTTCTCAGCTTCACACTATTGGGAAGTGGTAGAAAACTTTGAAAAACAAGCCCTTTTGGGGAGAGTGGATTTAATTCAGCAAGAGCGTGCTCTGTGGAAGACTAACCTCTTCCACTCTCGTTCTACGGGCTGAGAGATTGACCGATGCTGCTTCCCTGCCATGCTGAGGTAAGCATGTTGCTCACCACATACTCCCAGCACAGGCCCTGCCACAAACCTGAAAGCAGTGGAACCAACAGACAATACTCTCCAAAACTGTGAGTAAAAATGCAACTTTTCAGTTTTTAAGTTTTTGTCTCCGGTATTTTATTGTACTAACAGAAAGCCATGTAACACATTTAAAAAAGATTGGGAAACATTAATGCAAAGAAGAAGCAGGATTGTTAATTTAAAATAATCACTCTACATATGGTATTAGAAGCAGTATTATCACCAGCATGTGAGTCCATATTTTCATCGCTTGCTGATTAACTTCCCTGTTTTCTCTTGAAAATTTTACTTTACATTGCTTTATGTATAATTTGGAGATAACAGGAAATGGAAAGGGAATCAAGCAATGAATGGAGTTGGAGGTGAGAAGGGAAAAGGAATGAAAACAGAATTAAGATGTATTATGTACATGTACAGACTTCACACAGAGAATGTAAACAATACATCCTGTACACCTGTACTACTGAATACCACAACTGTTATGAGACAAAATGTTGGTGATGCCCCTTCTAAAATTTTTTTTGTTGTAGCCAGAAAATTTCAATGAATTGTAACAAAAACTTTTTTCCTTAGTAACTCTTTACTTTTTATCTATCTACTATTCCCACTTATCTTGCCTGCAATTAATTTTCTACTTCTATAACTACTATATGTGACAGTATAAGTATATAGTAAAAAAGGAATTGTTTCCATGGGGAATATGTAAGATTAAACTATTACAGCCTATCTTAATAAGAAAATTCAATTTCATTATCAAAATATTTTCCATTTCTCATGTTAAAATATAATTATATTTTAATTTAATCTTACTTAATTTGATGGCTAAAATGTAGTAAAAACAGTTTCTGATTTAAGGACATGAAATAGTATTCAATATCCTCATGGAACTTGCCTGAGACTCATTTGCATCTCATGGGAGAGAGATGGAAGATGATTGATTCAACTTGAAAAATATTATATGTAGTTTGCTCTTTTTCAAGTAATTAAAACATAAAATTACTATGAATCATATTTAGTCAGAGAAAGCACTAGGTATAAATTATGGAAGATGACAAACAAACAACAATCTTAAGGCATCTTTAGCAGGGATGGCCTGAGGCAATGCCTTTTCATTAATTTATTCCTTTGGTAAATATTCATTGAGTTCCAGAATCAGCCTAGATCTGACTCTTCTACATTCTGAGAGTATTTTCAGGAAAAGGGAGGTGTGTCTGTCTTCTTGAAGCCAATATTTTAGTTGGGGAGTTTGGTAACAAACAATTAAATCTATGGCAGGACCTGAAAATGTTGTAGGTTCTAAGAAAAGAAATGAGAAGTGGTAAGGATTAGAGATGGCTATTGTAAAAAGGCAAACAGAAAACACTTGACATGACCTTTGAAACAATTGGGTGAAATGAGGGAATGAGATTTATAGATGGTCTCTGGAAAAGGACTTCCTGTTAGAGAAAGCAACAAGTGAAAATTCTCTGAGAAACTCTTAGTTTGGTATTTTGCGCTGTAGTGAAAAAGGATACAGCTAGGTGTCAGTGAGCTAGGCACACATAGCATGGTGGGCGTTGGGATTCTATACAAGGCGACATCAGGACAGGTATGGCTTTACTGAGTGTGATAGGGCATTGGATGTTACACTGACAGATGCAGAACCACAAGAGGACTTGAGCAGATGAGAGACATAACTCAAGAGATTTTGAAAGTATCTCGTTGGCTTCCATACTAGGCACTATCAAGAGGCGAGATCGAAGTTGCCCAAAATACTGATGTTTGGGTTGGTCAGCTTTCTATCTCTTGTGCCCAAAGACCTAACAAAGTAAATTTAAAAGGAAAAAGGTTTATTTTGACCCAAGATTTCAGAGGTTTAAGTGCATGGTCAGCCAGCTCCGCTGCTTTAGGTTTATGGTGGTGCAGAAACATCAAAGCTAAAGGGGCGACTGACAGGAGAAATCTGCTCACCCAATGTCAGCCCAGAAATTGGAGGAGAGAAACAAGAGGCTGAAAGGAAGAGCCAGGAACCAGATTTGTTTCCCAAAGTCATGTCTCCGTGATCCACTCTCTTCAGATAGGTGCAGCCTCCTCTTTCCATCAGCTCCCAATAATACTGTCAAATCTTCATCTCATTCATGAGTTAATCCATCGATGATGTTTGGCCTTCAGGTCCCTAGAGCTCATCAACAAACAAATATTTGGCACATGACTTTTAGTCTACGTTTCAAATCCAAGTTATAACAATGTCTACACACCATCTTTATACTTATTACTTTATTTATATGTCATGACAGTTTCTGTTAGTTAAGCATTTACTTTTAACTTAATTCTGAGAGTTATTGTTTCAGATTGTATCAGGAATTGTAGATAGAGTATTTTACCAGGTAATTTTCTATGAAACAAATGGCATAAAAGAATTGCTTGAGTTTCCAAAGATTAAGGGATTGCAGTTAAGAGCACATATACCAGAAAGAGGACTGAATCAGTTTCTCAAGTGATAACTTAAATTGAAAACATGCATCTTACATGCACTTACATTCATTAATGGAATGATAATTCCGCTCACTTTAAAATACGGTAGAATTCATAAAGAAGTAGTCAGATCTGAAAAATATTTTTAAAATATTTAACAAATGCAATTGTTTGTGGTTTCAGAACATAAGATACTCTGTCTTCTTTTAAGGAGGTCTTGCTTTAATATAGGAATATAACTATAAAATAGTATCACTAGCTTCAATTAATCCAATCAAGAATGTCAATAAAACTCAGACATTACTTCCAGCTCTTCAGAAAATTAAAGACAGTTTTGAAATGAAGTAATTCTGATATTAACTTTGCAGCTAAATAATGATAGGCCTTTGCTGAATAATAATATATAAATGATGACTCCAAAGAGTAATCTTTTTTTTTATACCAGGAATCGAACTCAGGACCTTGTAGCTACCAGCCAGGTGTTTATGCCACTAAGCTATCTCCCCAGCAGAAGAGTAATCAGAAAGATTATCTGAGACTTAATCATCTCATGCTGTCTCACTGTAGTTGAATCTGTAAAAGCAGAAGTGTATATATGGCCAAATGACTTCCAGTGTTTTCTAGTTCATCAGTTTTAAGGCACTACTACTTCTTCCCTATATTTCTTTTGATTTTTAGATTGTATTGTTCCTGAAAGAAGCTTAGGCCACCCACTGCTGTATATAACCAAGGTGACTTGTGATATAAAAAGTCAAATATCCTAATCAGTTCTTGGAAGGATGGGATTCATCTTATTTTTGTTGTTGTTTGATAAATACTTACACACATATACCTTCTCCCAACAAGTGTTTTGGATTTTTTAATAAATCCCCTGAAATAATATCGACTCTATTCTTACAGACAGATACTGATTTTCTTTCTAAACATATAGTAGTGAGCAAAAGCTAAATAAGCAAACAAAAACCAGGAAATATCCTTGACCCTTAAAAACTGTATGGTCTACTAGAGAAGGCAATTATTGATCAAATAGCCACATTACTAAATAATAAATAGAAAGTAGCAATTCCATTTAGTAGCATGCAGAAATAATTGGAACCAAAAAGAATCAAATACATCAGGAATTGAGTTAGTTATGGTGAATCATTAAGAACATGAAAGGAAGTTGATATTTAACAACAGAGTTAGTTGGGGGAAATAGCAGAAAAAACATCTAATGAAAGAGAATAATTTTAGAAGACACTATGGTGAAAGGATGCATATTCCAAGAGGTGAAATAATACTGGTGTGTCTAGAAGACAGAGAGCAAGAAAAGACCTCATAAGGCAGGAGATGTAAGCAGGGTCAGCGCATGGAGGACCCTGTAAGCCTTCCACAAGTGGTGTTTTTAAAATAGAAAAATATTTGTTTACATCCACATGATTCGTTTGTCACATGAAATATAGTGAATAGAAGAAAAGAAAGGCAAAACAGTTTGAGAGAAGCCAAACCAAGGAAACAAAGAGTGGGCAATGAAGATAGGAGAAAGCAACAAATTTGAAACATGTATGGAAAGCAAACTTGGGAGGGTTTAATGATGGATTAGATGGTGAATGGTTAGAAAACTTTTAAGTATGACTAAACTTCGATCCATAATAATTATGTGCACTATTCAGGAAGACCATGGTGACAGTTATGGGCATGTCAATTTGGGGATTATTTTAAGACATAAAAATAGAAATTAAAGAAGGCAATTGGATAAATGACTCTGGATATCACAGAGGAATCATGGACTGGAGCTATGTGGGTTATCAGTAAGATGCCAGTTGAAGCTACAAGCAGTCGTATTTGTGGGGGAGTAGACAACGAGAAGAAATCAGGGCCTGTGTTTGATATTTGAGAAAATCCAGTTTGTTAGTGGTCATAAGTACCAGGTGCCCTGAAAAGGAGCAAACTGGGGGGAGCCAAAGGTGAACCACAAGGACAGTTTCAGGAGCCCCGTTAAAATATGAGGGAAGAGCACATTCAGCCATCTTGGGCTGCCATAACAGAATACCATCGACTGTGTACCAAAGCAGCAAATATTTATTATCTATTTGAGAAGCTGTAAATTGGAGTGAGGTATGGGGAGCAGTGAGGGCACTCTTGGTGACTTGTAGATGGGTTCCTTCCTACAGTATCCTCACAGGCCTGAAAGTGATCTCTCTCTCTTATTGTTATTATGAAGCCATTAATTCCCTCATGAGGACCCAAACTCATGATCTAGCCTAGCACTTGTTGCTTTCTAAGGATCCGATCACAAAAATGTCCACATGTGAGTCGATGATGACATTGGTAAGAAGAGTGGTCAGGCTTTCAGCATAAGCAGGAGACTGGATATGGAGACAGAAGGCATAGAAAGCCATTTAGAAATGGTCCCTGGGTGAGACAAGAGACATCAGATGATTTCAAACATAAGCGACTATTGTATCTGTAGGGAAGTAGCTAAGAGGTTACTTGGGAAGTTATGTGGTTCTTTCCAAAATCTGATTCACTCCAAAAAATCTCCTACTTTGAGTTCTATCACAAAATTCAACTTTGCTCTTCATGGCCTGTTGAGTTTCATAAGCCAACAAAATATTCCAAATTGTCTTTGTCTTCTGTATTACACCGGAATCAGTGGACCACAGATTTAGAGTATAATAGTGAAAACTTAAAGCTTAGAGGTGCTAAATAGTCTGTTTAAATTTAAGACCTTTGAATAGTTTTGGAGTTCAGTTACTTGCTTTAGTCTAGAATCCCAGTCTTTAGCACATGATTACCTCTCTGACTTCCACTTCATTCTTTCACTTCCATGGCTCCGTGAATAATTCTGACTTTCTAGAAGTTTCTTGAGTGCTCTAAGTACCTTGCTTCAGCACAGTTGTACTTGCTTGCTACCTTTCCTGGAATTTCTTTTTGCTGTATGCCCATATGGTGCTCTTAATTAACCTGCTTTAAATTTTTCGTGCAACATCATCTTGTCAGAGACTTTTTTTACTTACTTCATCACCTTCATTCATTCTATATTCTATTTTCCCTCACAATATTTATTAGCCTACAGTAGCCTATGCCATTATCTTTTGTTATTATTTATTATCTTGGCCATAGATTACATGAATGTTTTCCATACCTTAGGATTCCTGATGATCTAGATGTCGCTCCTTTGAGCACTCCTGACTGCCATTCTTCATAAACATACATGAAATGGTAGGCTGCATTATTTCTCTTTCATATTATTTATATATAACATTGAGGATCAAATCATCACATTGCTAAAACAGTTAGTTTTAAGCAAACTTTAGAAGCAGAATTTTTAAAACCATTTTTCCACTAAATTGCCATGGTTTTTATACACTTGAAATAACTGAATGGTTGAAATACAAGTATTTCTAATATACTGACTTCAGTGCTATTAGGAATATAAACCTAACTCTTATAATTCAGATTGGTGCTAAAATTACTGATAGTTAGTGAAAGTAATTATATAAAGATTTAAAACAACAGGGCCCAACTGTTAATCTTTATTATGGATTAACTTGATTCAATGAATAAATTTAAAATACAGGTTCTTAATTTACATAGAACTTTGGAAACTAGGAGGATAGAACTCAGAGGTCAATACATTATTAATAAATGAATAAATTAAGAAATATATTTTAACATACTTTAGCAAATTTGGTGTTAGATTGTTTAAGCAGTGAATTATGTTCTGGACATGAGCATATTTATGAATGTGTTTCATCTTTCCAGACACTCTGCACCACAGCCTCCAAAGATCCTCTTGTTGGTCTAGTTTGGTGAGAATGATCATACCTACAATGAAGAGCCAGCTTCTCACAGACTTAGGAGTGTGTATTCGTGTGAATAAATATGTGTGATAAAATGATAATATGTAGCCATGTTTATAAAAACAAATTCTATTGCTGGCAATTTTTAATATTTAGCAAGGTAAATTTCAATATAAAGACTTCTTGGCTGGTTTACTGAATAATATGGTCAATGAATTTCTTTACATATTAAAACAATAATTTAGCATTTTGTACACACATAAAATTTAAGTTAGCCAAATCTTAAGATTTGGGAGAAATTTAATTAAATTTTAAATATATGGCGCATTATTTCTTTTTAAAATATAGGGTTAAGGGCTGGGAGTTTGGCTCAGTGGCTTAAGCAACTGCCTGGTAGGTGCAAGGTTGTACTGCAAAATAAATAAATAAATAAACAAACAAATAAACAAATAAACAAATAAAATTGGGCTGGAATAAACATTTTGATAGTTTTCATTTGGAGAATCTCCTAGGTTTGACTGAATTGCCAATTATTATTACCACTACAATGATGATGAGGGTAGTGAGGACCAGTCTTTGCCATGAAATTACATGAGTGGTTTTTCATGACATTAGGATTCCTAACTATCAGGGTATAACTACTTTGAGCACTCCAGGCTACCATATGACATAGTAGGTTGTATTAATTTTCTACTTTTAATTTTTTTAATTTTTAATTTACTTTATTTTAAAACTAATAAAGCCCAGCAAAACAGAATAAAGCCAACCAAAACAAAGCAGGCAAATTGGTACAGAGCTTCAAAACAGAATAATAGGAAAATAACAATGCCCACCATAACATACCTTGTTATCTTCACAATAGTTGTTCATTCCATCAGATGTAGCAAAATCAAACCAAACCAAACCAAAACAAAACAGAATAAAACCAATCAAAACAGAACATTAAATAAAACAAAACTATTAATTGGAGTAAAGTAAAACAGTGAGAACAATATTGAACCTCAAAAACAATATAGAAGGAAATTCCCTATATTTGCTATATTGCACACTGTCATCATCCCAACAGAAGCTCGGACCACTGGCACCAGCCCTGGAAAGTCAACAAGCATTCAATTGCTGTTTTTGCTTGGGTGAAGGGTCTTGATTCTCAGCCCATGCACCAGTAGATTCACAGGAGGAGCTAGCTGACTTCTCTCTTCCTGGGCCCCAATGCCTCATGCAGCTTACCAGAAAGACTGGCTACTTGGCTTCTTGGTGGGCTACTCCCAGTTCCAGCATGGCTGATTCTTGGGAAGCACTGACTTCTCTCTTCTTAGGCTCTGCATGCCTTGCCTGTATTAATTCTCTTGCATCATAGTTCTGTATTACACTGAGCTTCAGATCATCACTTGCTAAAAACGTAAATAGAATAAATACTGTTTCTGGTATTTTATAAATATTGTTTCTTAGTTCAGTATACTTAGTTACTAACTGTGGTGGGGCTTAGAGATTGTAAATTAAATGTGTGAGCTGAGAAAGTATCGCTTGGTTTAATGAAGCACCAGCGCAGGTGGAGGAAGAGGTCTAGAACAGTTCACTGAAACCAGAGTATCAAAACTGCCCGAGGTTATGGAAGAGCAGGAAGAGCCACATGCTTTAGAGGAAACATATGGAAAGTCTGCTGCTAAGATCTGGAGTCATGTTGTGAAGCAACATTACCAGGACCATCTGTGTCCATATGTTTCAAAATTATGTCCCTGCAATACCAACTCTATAGAAATTTTTGTGGAAATCAAATGGCAAAGCTCAGAAACAGAAAACTCTGCAAAGTATAATACATATCTATGTCACCATCTGACAGATCATGCTACAGTATATGCTTCATGTTGGATTCGTGGTGTCATTTTAGTTTCCTTCTGGTGAAAGAAGAAATGTACATAAATAAGTAAGATTCTTCTATGGTTCAAATTATTTGTTTAAATACCAGAATCTGGTAAAAGAACAAATGCACATAAACAAATAAAAATCTTATATGAATTAAATTATTTAAATAGCAGAAGATACTTGACCATAGGAAAATACAACAGTGTATACTATTCAGAACACCATAAAGGGTTTATTTTATTTTGTTAAATTCAAGAGATACTAATTTCTGTAAAGTACCAACATATTTAGGAGATTTTGGTCAGGAATATAGTTCGTATAGTTCAGCAGCACAATCATCTGTGTGGCAAGCATAAGGTCCTAAGCTCGATATACAGTACCAAAAAAAGAAAAAAAAAAAAGAAAGAAAGAAAAAGATTTTTCAACTGTGCCCTTTTTCCTTTAATCCTACTTTTGTAAGACCCTAAATGTGAGTTGCAATTCTATACATATAAATGATATTTTAAAAAATAAGAGTAAGTTTTCGGTGTTATAATTTCAAGTATAGCACACTGATTTAAAGGTCAGAGTTTCCACAATCTTGGTCTCCTGGAATTCAGACACAAAATGCTAAGGAAAAATTCCTCAGGCCATAAACATTTGCCAATTTTTCTTTAGAATAGAAAGAGAAGATGCAGATTAAGTAAAAGCATATTTTCATTAATCTCATTTTTCTGAAAGTACATAATATAACGTCATTTTATACTAACACAATAAGTGTTAAGAAGAAAACTCATTTATAAGGTTATATAGGATAAATAAATGAATATGACACTGGAAAAATAAAAAGGGGCAGAGGGAAGAGAGAAAAGAAGAAAATTGAGATGTGTCATGTAAATTGTCATTTCAGAAATTAAAAATATGAACAAAAGTAGGAATGTGTAGTATTAACTAATCAATGCTAACAAATTCACCCATATAAACTGCAATTATGAAATGAAGATAATTTTGACATTGGAGATAGTGCAAAAGATGTAAACATATTCTTTGTCCCAAATGGAGATAATTCTTGAGCTGCACTTTTAAATTATGCATCAGTAACAGTGCAAGTGGTGACCAGACAAATAAAAATCTTATTAAGTATCATGTTATGGCCTGGTTGCATTAGACCTCCTGAGGTATTTGAAATAAGCCTGAGGCGAAAACAAGAAAAATTAAGTCATTCATCTTTTGACTAATTTGCTCTTGAAACAGACAGATGGATATAAAACTCCTTTTAAATAAAATACAACAAATGCTTTTCTAGTGTCCAAAGTTATTTAAATCTACATATTTCTGGTTCACAATTGTCAAATTACATTTTATTTAAAAGAAGATCTATTGAGGAAGGAATTCATGTTAGAAATTTTTCTGTTTTCAATGATAACTTCAAAAATTCCCAGAAATTTTGTTGAGACATAAAAATTGTGGGTTTTATAGAATACTATGTCATGTTTCAATGTGTGCATACATTGTTTTATGGCCTTTTGGCTAACAGCAAGTGTAGTGCCTGTAGTATCAATACATATACATATTCAGTGATAATCAAATCTGAATATGCATTTATCATTTGTTTGTGGTAACAGCTTTCAAAATGCACAATAACTTTAAAGTCAAATCTACACACTATTTACTATTTTACCTCCCATTATTAGGATTTTTCTCCATCTTAACTACTATACAATGGAATCTGAAACATAATACATAATACATACACATGTAAGACCCTGTTTATACTTCTAGAATTCTAATTATATAAATGTCTCTATTGACATAAAATTTAGGACAAAAAAGAATGGAGAAAGCGCCAAAAATGTGGTTTTGATCTAATTTTTCTTGGTAAATCCTGTTGTTTACCAACCAATAAAGGAGGAAGGTAACCACAAAGAGCTAGAACTTCACACACCTAGGACATCTTATTGATACAAAAATTAAAAATAATGGAAAATAATGAATGTTGGAAAAAATCTGAAGAAATCAAAATCCTTGTGCATTACTAGTAAATATACAAAATAGTTTAGTTTCTGTAGAAAACAATGTAAATATCAAAGACTCATCAACTATTCAGTAATTAAAATACTATGTCTGTATCCAAAACAAGTGTAAATGGGGAATGTTAACAGGTATTTGTATATCCATGAATGTACCAGCATTATTGTTATGAACTAAAATCTGGAAGCAACCCAAGTGTTCACTGCTAGATAAATGGATGAACAAAATATGGTATAAACTTTTCATGGAATATTATTTGGGCAAACAAAATATGCTAACAGTGTGGTTAATATAAGGTGAATATTTAACTTTTTAAAAAATCATTGTGATAAAAGACACATTGCCATTAATCTTCCACAAAATTCTACCCCTTGCTTTGATCTCTCTTGTCTCCCCATTCTTGTCACTTTCTGAAGCAGTTTTGGAAGTTCTCCTGGGAGGAACTTTATGAAGTATGATCAAAAACTGAGTGAATGCTGCTACCAAGTGCCATCCAGTAGAAAGCCAAGCTCTTAAAAACATTATGGCCTGCCCTTATCCTCCTTATATACCAGATCTGACACTGTATAACTTCTGGCTCTTCCCCAGAGTCAACGTGATCATGAAAGGTAAATGTTTTAAATCTATTCAGGACATTGAGGCTGCCATGACAGTGAAACTTCAGACAATCACAAAAGAGGACTTCCAGAACTACTTCAAAACCTAATTAGACTGATGGGATAAGTGTGTTTGAAGTGAGGGAAGAGCAATTTGAGAGGGGGATTAGTGCAAATGAGCTGTTTTATATTTCAGAAATAACTATTTTCATCATATGTCATATACATGCCATGGAATATCATTCAGTCTTAGAAAGGGGATTCTGATACAATGTGACGATATGAATGAATAATGCAAACATGCTAGGCAAAATTAATCAGTCACTGAAAGGTAACTATTATGATTCCTCTTATGAATTTTCTAGAATATTCAAATTAACAAAAAGAGAAAATGCAGTAAGTGAGCAGAGGGAAGACAGCAAAATGAGTGTTTAATAAATTCAGAGTCTCAATAAGGGCTGGTGAAAAATTCTGGAGATGCATGGTAGTAACAATTTCACTATAGTGTAAATGTGCTTATGGTTGTGGACACTGAATTGTAAATTTTTTAAAATGCTCAATTTTTGTCATGTGTATTTTTCCAGGAGAGAGAAAAAGGGAGAGGGATGCGGGAGGGAGAGAGAAATAAAGAGGAGAAATAAAGTATGAGTGAATTTGAAACTGCAGCAAGAAACTACAAATTGACAGCAAAACCAAATTCTTAGATTCTTTTGTTTAAAAGTAAGCAGAAAAATTATTTCTTCTTTCATTAATAGAGGAAAATTTTATTAGTTTCTGTTGTGTTTTACTGTTTTTAGAATGCAAGTAGTGTTTACAGTTTGGATCTTTTAAGATTTTGGTTCTCCTTGTCTCACATTTGTGAATATCCCCTTATTACCAGTAGTTCAGGTCATCAGGAAATGCACAACTGAAAGATCTTGTCCATTGAAAGAATGAGTTTGGATGGTTTCCTTCTGGAATGGTATTAACTGTCTCCTCCCAATTAGTCTACATTGCTGGCGATGGCAGCACAGGCCTGTAATCCCAGCAGATGAGAGGCTAAAGGAGAAGGATCGTTGGGAGTTAAGAGGCCAGCCTGGGCTGTATAGTAAGTTTGAGGCTGTCTTGGACTACATGGTGAGATCCTGTTTTCAAAAAGCAAAATAAAACAAAATATCAATTAAATTAGTCTATGTAGGTAGAGTTCTTACTCTCTTCTTAAAATTTACCTTCTGTTTTTCCAAGTAGAAAATTTTACCTGCTTGAGTTCAGAAGTGTATTGGGTATCTCTCTAACTTATAGTTTGCAGAACCAAAGAGAAAAATATTGCAAGGTAGAAACTTCTTTCCCTGAGTGGGCACACATTATTGTCTGTAAGATGAAAAGAAAGACCTATCTTTCTTCTCCCAGCACATTTGATTTTTCTACGTATTATGTATAACTAATTCTAGATAAATAAACATGTGCCAGAATAATTGGCTTTCTCCATTTCCCACCAGATATGAACTATGCTTTTAATTTTCTCTATTCCTTATTCATCTTTTAATATAAATGTTCAATTGGGGTTTAAATCCTTTTCCCAAGCTTCTCTTTTATCATGTTTCTAATTACCTAGACTAATTGCTCCAAACCTGTAAGAGCTTGTGATTTTTTAAATTGTTTTCTTAATTATGATTCTTCAATGAAGAAAACACTGTTAAACAAAAGTTAATAGTGAACATTGAATATTTATGCTCAGGATAGAAGGAAAGAGATAAAATATTTCCTTTAAAGTGGAGTTTTAGACATCTGATTTTTGTAAAATCTTTTATAGGCCACATTTCGCTATGACTTAAAATTCTTCATGATCAAGCTGATCTAACAGTGAGATGCTTACAACATATGAGTACTACTGTGTTTGTACTGTAGTCTGTTCATTTTGCCTTTACATATTGATGATGTCCTAACAGTAAGCAAAGATTATTTTATGTTTCAGATAGACATTATCTACTCTTCCCCTGTATACAAATTAGGAACTCTAATTCAGGTACTAAGATTTAAAAAAAAAAAAAAAAACTTTTACTGGCAGCAGAATAGTATGATCCATGCCTTTCCAGTAGCTAAGCTTATAGTGATAGAAATCAAAATTATAAAATAAAATATTGAAAACCTTACCAAAATTATACTAAGGTAAGATATTACTTTAAATACTTGCATTTCAGTGATTTTAATGCATAAAAGTGTATTTTAATAATTATTCCATCCATAGTTCCAACAAAACTCTAGATAGAAAAGTAAGGCATAGAATTTGCGTTCTAAACCAGGTGTGGTGGCACACGCCTTTAATCCCAGCACTTGGGAGGCTGAGGTAGGAGGAGTATTGTGAGTTCGAGGCCGCCTTGGGTTACAACGCAAGTGCAAGGCCAGCCTGAGCTACATAGCGTGACCCTGCCTCAAAAAATCAGGGTTGGGAGTTTGGCTCAGTGGCTTAAGCGCCTGCCCTGGCAGGTGCGAAGTTGTGAGTTCAATCCCCAGTGCTGCAAAAAAAAAAAAAAAAAAAGAATTTGTGTTCTATCCCTTATGTTTCTTAATGTGGCTATGAAATGGACATATGCTGAAGGTATCTGTTTATTTGTAGGGTTTCTCATGTAGCCCAAAGTGCCAAGGACTCAGGTGAAAAGATACATGCGGTCATGTTGCTCTAAGGATCAGTATTTAGGAATGGGAGCCCAAAAGGTAGAGAAACAGAAGATTCTCAGCAAAAATCCAGAATGAAAAATGGCTACAATTTGAAAGATGTATGTCAGAATGAGGTTGTCTGAGATGTTACAGTTGGTAAGTTGGTAAGCAATTACCTTTATGGGACACAGCAAAACGAGTATTCTCTCAGCAGTAAAACCTATTGGGGCCAGCTAAAAAGAATACGAAAACTTCATTCAAAAGGGCTTCCCTTCATTAGGCAGACTGATCTCCATAGAGGTTTGGCAGTGGTCACATAGGCTGTGTCCATCTCCCACATGAGTACTTGCTCTAGTACTTGGTGCAATGCCATCATTTGTCTAACTGTGCACGGCATCCCTGCCCCATGCACAGTCCTTAGAAGGTGAGGTATAGATGGGATCAGCAGAAAGAAGTACATCATCAATCCTGTACTTGTTTAAATGGGAAATACCTACGGAATCCCAGACCTGTCCCAGGTCCTGTGTTGGGCAGCAGTCTAAGACCTACATAGATGAAGTACCACTTGAGGGACAAGAACAAAAGTCAAACAAGTTAAAAATGATAGGTGGTAAGACAAAATAACTCTTCATCTATCTAGCATGATCAGTGATATATAATATACACATAAATGAATTTCTAGGAAAACAAAACTTTAGCTCTTAAAAATTAAAATTCTAGCATTTTATAAATTTGGGGTGGACGTGGTGGTGCACGCCTTTAATCCCAGCACTCGGGAGGCTGAGGTAGGAGGAGCGTTGTGAGTTTGAGGCCTGCTTGGGCTACAACGCGAGTGCAAGGACGGCCTGAGCTACATAGTGTGACCCTGCCTCAAAAAACTAGGGCTGGGAGTTTGGTTCAGTGGCTAAAGCACCTGCCCTGGCAGACACGAGATTGTGAGTTCAATCCCTGGTGCTGCAAAAAAATAAAAATAAATAAAAAAAACAAATTTGGGGTGGAACTTTTCAACCAGAGAGTAAACAGCCTCCCATTTAGGCTGTGTTTTAATCACTTCTTGTTAGCTAAGGTAGTTACACAAGTTACTATAAAGCAGGCATTGCTATTTCAGTTGTTGCTTAGCTACCATATTTAATGTCCTTATAGCTTCATAGGTGCTCTGTCTGCTCCCTTCCAGGTCTGTGGTTCTCTCAGTTCACATTTTCTACTGGTCTAGCATCTAGATAAGAGATAACATTTATACAGCCCTTACCACATAACAGGCACAAAAACTTGGCAATTTATCTTTAGTAACATAATTAATTCCTTTGAACATCTTAAAAAATAACCACTGTTGTCATTCTCATTTACTGTTGAGGGAAATAATGGGAAAAGGGAACGGATGGCAGTTCTAAAGTGACAGAGACTCAAGCCCAGATAACCTATCATTGAAAACCTGTAAGAGTAAAAATTTTATCCAAATATCAGCTGGATAAGACATACAGTAAGCAGATGAATTCTGAGATGCTTCTTTGAAGGAGTATCAGGTGGGCAAAGCAGAAACCCAGATTGCCTGACACTCTCTCTGACCCCTTTAAATTCTGCCATTTTAAAGAGAAATGATTGTAACACAACCAAAATAAATTATTTATAGTTTTTACCAAGTTCCCATATTTTTAGTCTATGACTTTAGAGAGCATGTATGTTCACATTTGGTGAAGAATGTATTATTATCTCTTCTATATAACAAGAAGTACAAATAATAAATTGTGTTTTATAGGAAAAAAAGATGTATTTGGAGACTTCTTGTCAAAAGACAGGATGGATATTATTCTGCAGTTGTGCTCGCTATATTGTAATTACTTTCTCAGCAGTGTATTAATTAGTCAACTCCAGTAGTCTAGAACTCTTTGATGCTAGGTAATGAGATTAATAATAGATTTCTATCAACCCTCAGGAAGCTACAACGGGCATCAAGTACTTCCAATCTTTATTGCCTACACACAGAAATGAAAAATCCCTTCAGGTGTCTGGGCTAACCTGAGGCCGTCATGGTCAGCACATCACAATATGTAGCGCTTCCCGGAGCAACAGCTATGAGAGCAGCAAGCCAGCACTCCAGTTCATACCTGGTGTAGAACTGATTGGTTTAAACCATGTACATAAAGCTGCAAGTGCTTTCTCGACAGGAGTAATCCAGTGCTTGCCGACACCTAATGGGTAGTAGCCTCTAAGAGTCACAAAGCCTGGAGGTTAGGAGGCACCATGCAAAGAGCACATGATGGCCACTGAGAAATACCTATTGAAAAAGATTTTCTCTTCTGGAGACTCTAGTAATTTTCTGAAGGGAAGACTTTCATTAAGGTGATAATGAACCATAGTAATGCACACCTGGAAACACTCCTACACTTATTTGTGTTTGTATTTTGCCTGCCTTACTCAGGCATATTTGTTTCTCTTTTAGAATGCATGTATTTGGCCTGTGAGAATGGGCCGCCCTGTGTTTCCTGATACATGGAACTTCTAATCATCCTGCCTGGAAGTCCAAGAGGCTCATCCTCTCTGCTCCCTCTCTGAGGAAAAAGCACTGTAAGGAATTGAGCCCTGCACAGTGGATTTTTGTTTCACAGCTTCTTGGAACATAGCATTATGAAAATGAATTTTAAAGTTTTTTCTTTTCCTTTCTTAACAAGATGTGGGGAATGAGTTGTCCTGGTAACTCTGTCTATATGGTGAGCATAGCCAGTCATGATGGCACACTCTTGTAATTCCAGCCCTTGGGAGGCTGAGACAGGAGGATTGTTGCAAGTTTGAGACCTGCTTGGGTGACAAAGTGAGCTCAAGGCCAGCCTGAACTGCATAGTGAGACCCTGTCTCAAAAAGACAAAAAAAAAGTGTATATATACATATATAATATATATACATATATATATATAGAGAGAGAGACAGACAGACAGAAAGACAGACAGAGACTATAGGTAAAGATATATTTAGAGATATATTGACCAATCATATACATTGGCCAATATTCATAATTTTTATAAACTAGTATCATTCCATAAGATTGTTAGATTTCTTCTTCTGGGGCTCTACTATCCCAAAAATTATTACAGTATTAAACATTTTCTTACTTGTAAGAAAAAAATAAAAGAAAGACACAAAAATTGTGAATATCAACTATTGTCTGTGAGTACATAACAAAACCTCTAAGAAATTTTCTCAGAAGAATAAACTTTACTTTTGCACTGAAAGAAATGGGTAATAATTGGTGGGCATCATAGAAAAATGATTCCATCTATGTCGTTCATTAACACTGACACTAAAGATAAGAAGGGGTCTTCCTATGAGACATTCTCACAAATGCTAAATCATGACTAGACCTGTTTGCTGTCTGGTGTCTGTGTCCCAGAAAAGGCTGTAAGGCGATTCAGAATATTTCCCTGCCCTAACCTCAGTACTGTGCCTATGAAAGCATTTGAAGGCATTCATCTTCAGAAAAGGAACTAAAGTCAGTATGTTTAATGTATGAAAGTTGCATAAAAGGTTTTCATTTAAGCATCAAAAATTAGTACATAACTTTTTATTCAGTCTTTGTATCCTTTGGTAATTTAAAATTTACTATCATATTGCTTCTTATTTCAAATAAACAAACAAAAGTGGGACTATACCAAAGGGGAGAATGACAGTTTATTTGAGTCAGTGCCTAATACACGATTACAGGTTCAAAATGGTAATGAAATTCTCTTTAAATTACCTAGATCTTAACCAGGAACTGTGGACCATGAGATACACATGTGAATAGATGGCAGTACACATGATGTACTGTATAATTTATGTGAGGCATGTATCTTATTGTGATTCTGAGTGGGAGGATGTGTGTTTTGATAGTGGAGCTGGGATCATATTCACTTTATATTGAGACAGCCAATGTTACTGCCATCTTTCTAGAGCCCCCCTCTTATGTAGTAGTCTAGTTAAACTAATAGAACAAATTAACAAGAAATCTGAAGCCATAGTTTTTCACAACTGACTTCTAAGTTTATTCTATGTATCACTACAGTCTTCCAAATGCCTGATTGGTTACCAAGTAAGAGAAAAAGAACCTAAGAAATTTTCCAAGCTGTGGGATTCTAAGTGCAACCCCAGATGGACTTTTTTCTCTAGTCATATTGTTGACTTATACAGAGAAGGATCCTCTTGAATTGCAGCTTTGATTATCTCATTCACTTAGCTCTCTTTCATAAAATTTGTTTTTGTCAAATTCTCAGCAGGAACAATGATCCCTAGTGTCAAGGACCCTCTTTACCTGCTATCTTGGAATACCTCAAGGGTCCTTATTCACCTGACTCGCGTGTTTACCAATCTTAGGTGTTTTGCCTGAGATTCCTTGGGCGTGCTATAAGGATGTAATACAATTTCAGAGCTGGGAAGCTGTACTACTCTTTGCAACCCCATCTATCAATGGCTGATTTTATTAATTAGACTTGGTTATTTATTTTAAGACAATGCCAAGAAAAGTTTCATATTTAAAATCCTCAAAAGAAAAATATATACTCTACTCAACTTTATGCAGTTTTTTTTGACACAGACCTCTTTTTAAAAGGACATATAGAGTAATATCTCTTAAAACATGAGTGTTCCAAGAAGAGTGTTGGAAATTATTGTATAAGATTTTGTTTTCTAAAAAAAAAAGTTTGATTTATCCAATTCTTTTTTCAGTAATTTCAGAGAAAAAAAGAAAGGAAAGAATTCGAGGACAATGACATGGTTAGACAAGCAGCCTTGACAGGGATGGGGGTAGTTTTTCTTGGCATGGTGTTCTAAAGCACAGTAAAAAGCATTCTGATCCCCCACGTGGCTATGAATATTTGAAGCACATTTGAGCAGATGATTGGTTTATGGACACAATAGAATTAGGTGGGTTTTCTCTAGGTGTTTTATTGGTATTTATTTTGATTATCTTAATGTGTTCATGTTTTTACATTATACCTATGTAATATAAAATTTAAGCCTAGGTATCTTGGCATACATTAGAATCCAAGCACCATAGAAGCAATTAGTGGAGTAGGATTTTGTAACTAGTGTTATTTTCTATTTGTCCCTCCAAATCCAATCTTTACCTATATCCTACTTTACAGACTGGTGATCTTGGATGAAGGCTCCCATTGTTCAGTGGCTTCCATCACACAACACCTTTCACTATCCTCTGGCTTTAAGGGGGATTCAGTGAAAGTAAAACACCAGATCTGCTTGCAGCCAGGAGGAGAGGGAGATATTCAAATTATTTCCCCAGCTTCTTTGGTCTAAAACTCTTTAGGAATCTGAATTCCCTTTGAAACCATAACTCCCATGCAGCAGTCCTCAAGGACAGTTTCAGCTACTGGTTGAGGGCCTGCGTAACCTCCTCCACTTGCCCCACTGACTCAGG
>RJWM01015025.1:0-49118 GCA_004363535.1 Dasyprocta punctata
TCCTTTTTTCTGTTCCTGTTTCCTTTTATATTAATATAATATTTTTGGGGATTATATTTTATCTCCATTATTGTGTTAATAACAATTCCTCAGTTTTTCTAATGATTTATAGTATATATATTTGGCTTATCACAATATAACTCACATATATTGTAAAAAATTAAAATTGTCTTCCTGTTGTCATTTGTACTATTGCTATTATAAAATTTATTTCTCTATTTGTTATAAGTAGCACATTTTTACAATTAATGTTTCTCTAATTAGACAAGTATCCTTTAAAATGTTTTTTCATAAGTTAAAAACATTTGCTTCTTATATTTACTGTTGTCACCATTTTTCATTCCTTTTTATAGATTCATATTTCCATGTGGTATTATTTTCCTTCTATTGAAAGATTTTCCCTTAATTTCTTTTTAATTTTATTTCAAAGATAGTGAAATGCAACAAAAGATAACAGAACAATCAAAACAAAGCAGTAGAACTGGCATAGAACTTCAGACAGAGATACTATGAAAACCATAGTTACTATATTGTATCTTGTTACTTTCAGAATAGTTGACCATTCCATCAGGCATAGCAAAAACAAACTAAAAACAAAACACAACAAAACCAATAAAAACAGGATGCAAAATTAAAAAAAAAAAGGAAACGGAAAATAAACAAAATTAAGCAAACCAATGACAATAATATTGGGGCTCAAAGACAAGACAGAGGACAATCCCACCTATTTGCCACACTAGAAAATGTCATCTACCCAAGAAATGCTGAGACTGTGGGCACCAGGTCTGCTAAACAATCCAGCAATACAAGTATTTGTAACCCAGTTGTCACGAACCCAGCAGGTCCTCCGGGCAGGCAGGATGCTGGGTGGGGGGTGGGGGGGAGAGGTCCTTGATTCATAGCCCGCTCACCAGCAGGCCTATGGGATACCACTCTTTCTCTCCTCCTGGAGTCCGCATGGTCGCACAGACTCACCAGGGAGGCGGGCTGTCTTGCTTCTGGTTGCAGCCTCTCACCCCAACATGGAGGGTTCGCAGGAGGCACATAGTTCTCCCCCTGGGTTCCGCACACTGGAGCTCATGCAGACTCACCAGGGAGGTGGGCTGCCTTGCTTCTCCACACCTTTTATTCTTAAGTTATGTTTCTTTGGGTTGTCCTGCAGCCGTTGTATTGTTGCTTCCAGGTTTCTTGTTATTTTTAAGAGATCTTTCCTTTCACAATCACAAGCTGCAAACCTGTCTTCAAGGTTTGAAAGTCTATCTTTAGTTTACTTCAGGTGGTTTTGCCAACATTCATTGGCGTTTTTGATTTCCTGGTAATCTCTTTGAATCTGCATCATGTATTCTAAATCTTTTTTGTATTGTTCATTCCAGGTTTCCCTCATTTTCCTATGCTCCCTTTTTTCATCTATGTCTCCTTTAGAGATGCCTAACAATTCTTATTATGTTTTTCATTTCTTCTTTTAGTTGAGTTAGTATTTCTGTTCTAATTTCTTTCATAGCTTCATGAAGTTGTTTCTTTACTTCAGTTGTCAACACCTCAGAGACTTTAGTTGTGGGACTCCCAACCTCTTCTGCATTTGCTTCTCCTGGATTTGTTCTGCTTGGATTAGAGGCCAGAGACTGACTTTTGCTTCTTTGTCTTGACATATTCCTGGGTTGTCAACCCAGATTGATGTACCCTGCAAAACTATCTTTCAAAATCAATGGAGAAACAACATACTTCCATGACAAAGAAAAACTAAAGGAATTTATGACAACCAAGCCAACCCTACAAAAAATACTGAAGGACATTTTAGAGAGAGATAAAAATGTCCACAGCTCCAGAAACAGTGGCAGAGGGATATCACTGACTAGGGCAGACAATTGAATAATCCATCATTGGGATTTGTGTCCAGTGTTGTTTTCAATGAGCTGTTTAGTTTGATCTTTTTCTACCTTGACCTACCTAATTTTATTATATATGATGACATAGACAGCTATTCCAAAGATAACAAAATATATTAGGGCTGTCTTTATTGATATTTGATCACCTTGTTTTGAAACCCTGTATTGCTTTCATTGCTCTGTTTTGAGTGGTTTTAACCTATTTTGGTTTGTTTAGTTGTATTCTAACAGATGATACAGGCAACTGCTAAGAAGATAATATGAGGCATTATAGAAATCAACATTGTATTACTATGTATTGCTTCCATTGTTTTATTTTTCATTAGTTTTATTCTGTACTATTTTGTTTGATTATATTAGGCCCGATGGTATGGGCAATTATTTTGAAGATAACAAGGGGTATTACAAGGGAAAGGAGGAAAGAAGAAAGGGAAAAGGAAAAAAACAGATTTATATGTGGGTATACATAAGATGGTCAAAATGACAATACTACTAAATGCATTAACTATTGAGAGAGAACAGTTGATACTCGTCTGATTAGATCAATTCTACATGTCTATATCTCTCAAACTGAGAAACCCCTTTGAAGGTAACAATATACAATGTTACAACCACTGTCAAATTCCAATCATCTCATTTTGTAAACTTATAATGTTACAGTATCGGATTTGTTGTTGTTGTTTGTTGGTCCCTTTTGCTTTTTGTTTCTATTTTCTGTGACCATTCTTTTATTTTTTATTGGCTTTATTCTGAACTACTTTGTTGGACTATATTAAACCTGATGATATGGGCAGTTATTTTAAAGACAAGAGGTATTCTAAGGGGAAAGGAGAAAAGAAGCAAGGGAAAAGGAAAAAGACATAAATTTATAAATAGGTATACATATTTAGTTAAAATGACTATATTACTAAATTCTTTAGCTATTGAAAAAGAACAGTTAATACTCATATGATTAGATCAATGTTACATGTCTATATCTGTTAATCTGAACAACCCCTTTGAAGGTAATGATATGCAATATTATAACTACTGTCAAATTCCAACCATCTCATTTTGTAAACCTATAATGTCATCATATTGGATTTGTTATTATTGTTTGTTTGTCTCTTTTGCTTTTTGTTTCTCTTTTCTGTGCCCATTTTCTCTTAAATTAAAAAAAAGAAAAAAAGTATTACAGTAAAAGACACATCAACAATTCCCCTTGAAATACTCCCTGTCATTTCAAACACACATATTCCATCATTCTTGCCATTTTTATGACGTAGTTCTGGAAGTCCTCTTTCAAGAGTGTATTTAGTTATGTTGTTGTAACTGCCTCAGTGTCCTGAACGGATACAAAATTCTTACCTTTTATGGTCATTTTGGCTTTAGGGAAGAGTCAGAAGTCATACATTTGATGAATAAGGTAGATGATGATCCCAGCATCTTTAATGTTTTCTGTAGGATTAGAAAACTTTTAGTGAATGCTATTGTTACTATAAAAATTACCACATACTTAGCAATTTTAAACAACACAGATTTATCAACTTACAATTCTATAGTTTAGACATCTAACCGTATCACTTGGTTATAATTGCAGTATCAACAGGACTACTTCTTCTTGGAGCCCTAGGTCAAAGTCCACTTCCTTACTTCTACCAGTTTCTGGAGACAGTCAAATTCCTTCACTCCTTTTGCTACCTTAAAGTTAGAATTTCTCACCAGGGATTTAGCTCAGTGGCTTAAGCGCTTGCCTGGTAAGCAGAAGATCATGAGTTCAATCCTCAGTAGTTAAAAAAAAAAAAGACAAAGTCAGAATTTCTCACTCTGAGTCTTCCTTTTCTGCCTTCTTCTTCCATTTATGTTGTAGTTACAAGATGTGATTTTAAACATGTGATGAATGTTTAATTTTTTAATTTATTACAGTAAAAAAACATATTACCACTACTCCTCCTCAAAACATTCCCTCTGGCTTTGTACAGTCTTAGCCCATCATTCTTGCTACTTTCCAAAGTGGCTCTGGAAGTGCCATTTCATTGCCTTTGGTTGCGCCATAGTGGCTGATTGATGCCCTAAATCAGTTCAAAACATTTGCCTTTTATGATCATTGTGACTTTTGGGAAGAGCCAGAAGTTGCATGGCACCAGATCCAGCGAATAAGGTGAATAAGGACATTAATATTTTTGTGAGCCTACTCCCCCATTGTGTGTCGCCTGACAACAGCGTTCTTTATTACACTTTTTACTCTAAAGATGAACAAAAGAGAACTTCCAGAACTGCACAGAAAATGGCAAGAACAATGGGATAAGTGTGTTCAAAGTATGACAGAATATTTTGAATGGGATTAATAACAATACGCCTCTTACTCCAATGTTTTTTAATTTAAATATTCACTCTATATTTTTGTCATTCCTTTTTCATTCCATACCTGGATAATTTGGGCAATCTTCCCATTTTAGGTCATCTGTTTAGCAGCCTTAATTGCATCTGCAACTTTAATTCTCTTGTATCATGTACAGTGGAATTAAATTCTGACATCTGAATTCTGACACATTCTACTGCAGGAATTAGGGGACAAATATCTTTGAGAGACCAATTCTACCTATTGTGAGTACCTATGTCTGACATTTCCTAGACATTACAGGGTCTAGAAATCAAGAAAAATAGGCAATCTGTGACATAAGAGAGATATAAATTGTACAAAATAAAAGACAAAACTGAAATACAGGTCTATGTACTTGACAGATATACCAACCTCCATGACGTTTTCAATGCAACAGAATTTTAGAAAACAGTGAAGTCATTCTCAGCCAGAGCAGTCATAAAAATATTCTCAAAACAAGTGAAACTTGGAAAAGAACTATGAGGGTAAGCAGCACTTACTTAACCCAAGAAAAATGGAGTTAACTGTGCAAAACTGTTAAACAAAAGACTGGTATTACAAATAATCATAGTGAGGAAAACTCATAGAGCAAAGAATGTTTATGGTTTTGTTTATTAAACAAAACTATGCAGTAATTATCAACAGTTTAACAATATAAAATTAAAACAAATGTCTCCATAATGAAGACTGTGAGCAAAGGCAATCAACTAAAAAATAATATGGTAGTTCTTATCAGATGTTCTCTGACAGCCACCATATTGTGAGGTTATTTTTTTATAACACACACAAAGAAATTTAATGAAACAGAAACTGAACAATATATACTGGCAGATTACAATGAAATTTAGCAAAGAATCAGAAACAGAAGGCAGAATTATAATATATTGGGACATAAAAGAACACATTTCTAATACTATAATCCAAATAAAACATCTGAACAGAAAAATTTTAAGAATGTGAAATAAATAAAAATAAGAAAATAATTTATCAAAATTTAATCATGCACATATATAGGATTCAGAGGGAAATTTATATTATTCAATGCATAACTGAATAAAAAAATTCATTACCAATATGGTAAATTGTCTTTTTTTTTTAAGATTTCAAGACCTAATTTTTTCAAGCAGAAACAAAAAAAGTAATTCAAAACCCAAAATTGGATCCAAATATCAAATAATAAACATTCTGTTCTTCTTTTTCTTTAACTGTCCCAACTGACTTTTATATATACATAGGTTTTGTTTCAGTTCATCACACCAGTGCAACAATACAATAGTCACGTACAGCCTCAGCATTCATCCTTTTGAGGGCAAAACTGTCTAGTTTGTTGTTCTTTATAGCTGAGTAGTAGTCCATTATGTAATGCCCCAACTTTTTTATCCATTCCTCAGTTGAGGGGCATTTAGGCTGCTTCCATGATCTAGCAATTATGAATTGGGCAGCAATGAACACGGATGAACATATATCACCGTGATGAGATATTTTTAGTTCTTTCAGAAAGATACCCGAAGGAGAATAGCTGGGTCAAATGGGACCTCCAATCCTAGCTTTTTGAGGAATCTCCACACTGACTTCCACAGAGGTTGTACCAGCCTACATTCCCACCAACAGTGAAGAAGAGTTCCTTTTTGCCCATTGCCCCTCCAGCATTTGTTATTAGTTGACTTCGTAATACTAGCCATTCTTTCTGGGGTGAGGTGGAATCTGAGTGATACTTTCATTTGCATCTCTCGAATGGCCAGTGCTGTTGAACATTTTTTTACATATTTATTTGCCGTTTGTACTTCTACCTCTGAGAAGTATGTGTTCATCTCAGATGCCCATTTTTGAATCGGGTCTTTAAATCTTGGACAACTGATTTTTTTAAGTTCTTTATAAGTTTTCAATATTAATCCTTTATCTGAGGGACAGCTGGTAAACAATGTCTCCCACATTGTGGGTAGTCTCTTCACACTGTTAGTAGTTTCTTTTGCTGTGCAAAAACTTTTCAATATGATGAGATCCCATTTGTTGATTCTTTGTGTTAATTCCTGTGCAGTCTGGCTTTTATTCATAAAGTCTTTGCCTATGCCAATGTCTTCAAGAGTTTTACCTACTCTATCTTCCAGCAGATTTAATGTTTCTGCTTTAATGTTAAGATCTTTAATCCATTTAGATTTTAACTTAGTACATGGTGAAAGATATGGGTCTAATCTTAATCTTCAACTTGTGGAAAGCCAGTTTTTCCAACACCATTTATTTAAAAAGCTATCTTTTGTCCAATGAATGTATTTAGCACTTGTCAAAGATAAGATAGCTTAGTGTGTCTGGAGTTTTTTCTGGATCTTCTAATCTATTCCACTGATCCTCAGGTCTGTTTTTTTGCCAGTACCACACTGTTTTTATTATGATAGCTTTATAGTATAGTTTCAGGTCAGGAATTGTGATGCCCCCTGTCTTGTCTTTGTTGCCTAGGATCGCCCTTGCTATTTTAGGTCTCTTCTTGTTCCAGATGAATTTTAGGATTGTTTTCTCTAATTCTGTAAGATATGTTATTGGTAATTTGATTGGGATTGTATTAAATCTGTATAAAAGTTTTGGAAGTATGGCCATTTTAACTATATTGATTCTTTCTACCCAAGAGCGTGGGATATTACTCCATCTTCTAATATTCTCCTCAATCTCCTTTTTTAGAGTACTATAGTTTTCAGTATAGAGGTCTTTTACATCTTTTGTTAGATTGATTCCCAAATATTTCATTTTTTAGATGCTATTGTAAAAGGTATTGTTTCATTAATTTCTCTCTCAGTGTGATAGTTATTCGTATACAAAAATTCTATTGATTTTTGGGTATTGACCTTATAACCAGCTACGTTGCTAAATCTACTTATTAAATCTAGAAGTCTCTTGATGAAGTTCTTAGAATAAAGTAGAGTATCATGTCATCTGCAAATAATGCTAGCTTAACTTCTTCCTTTCCTAGCTTTATTCCTTTTATTTCTTTCTCTTGTCTAATTGTTCTAGCTAAAGTTTCCAGAACTATGTTGAATAAGAGTGGAAAGAGTGGACATCCTTGTCTTGTTCCTGATTTTAAAGGGAAAGCTTTCAGTTTTTGTCCATTTAGTATGATGTTAGCTATCAGTTTGTCATAGATGGCTTTTATCAGATTAAGAAAAAGACCATCTATTCTAATTTTCTGTAGAGTTTTTATCATGAATGAGTGCTTGACTTTATCAAAAGCTTTTTCTGCATCTACTGAAATAATCATATGACTTTTATCCTTGGCTCTGTTAATATTATGTATTACATTTATGGATTTACGTATTTTGAACCATCCCTGCATCTTTGGGGTGAATCCCACTTTATCATGGTGTACAATCTTTTTGATGATTTGCTGCAGTCTATTTGCCAGTATCTTATTAAGAATTTTTACATCAATGTTCATTAGGGAGATTGGCCTGTAATTCTCTTTCTTAGTTGGATCCTTCTCTGGTTCTGGAATCAGAGTAATGCTTGCTTCCAAAAATGAGTTTGGGAGTATTGCTTCCCTTTTAATTTCATTAAAGAGTTTGAAAAGTAGTGGTGTTAGATCTTCACTAAATTTCTTGTAGAATTCAGCAGCAAATCCATCAGGGCCAGGGCTCTTCTTTGTTGATAATTTTTTAATTACATCTTTAATTTTATTTTTTGATACTGGGTTGTTAAGGATTTTTATATCATTTTGATTGAGCTTTGGTAATTCACATGTATTTAAGAATCTGTCCATTTCTTCTATATTTTCCATCTTATTCGAATACAAGTTCTCAAAATAAGTATAAACAATTTTCTGGATTTTGACTAGGTCTGTTGTGATTTCACCCTTTTCATTCCTAACTGCATGAATTTGAGTCCTTGCTTTCCTTTTTTTGATAAGGTTGGCTAAGGGTTTATCAATTTTATTTAGTTTTCAAAGAACCAACTCTTCAATTCATTGCTTCTTTGTATATTTTTAGTCTCCAGTGTGTTAATTTCTGCTCTGATCCTTATATTTCCTCCCTTGTATGAGCTTTTAGTTTAGTCTGCTGTTCTTTTTCTAGAAGTTTGAGATTCAACATTAAGTTATTAATATGAGCTTGTTCTGTTTTCCTAATATGGGTATTTACCATTATAAATTTCCCTCTTAAGACTGCTTTCATTGTGTCCCGCAATTTCCAGTATGGTGTATTGTCATTGTCATTCAACTGTAAAAACTGTCTAATTTCTTCTTTAATTTCATCTGTGACCCATTGATTATTCAGTAGTGTGCTATTTAATTTCCATGTGTTAATAAAGTTCTTGTGGTTTCCTTTAGCATGGATTTCCAATTTCAATGCATTGTGGTCTGATAGTATGCATGGGATAATTTCAATTCCTTTAGATTTGCTTAAGCCTGTTCTATGAACCAGTATATGGTCTATTTTGGAGAATGTCCCATGTGTGGCTGAAAATAATGTGTATTCTGATGTTGTAGGGTGGAAGACTCTATAGATATCTACTAAGCCCATTTGCTCAAAAGTTTGATTTAATTCTAATACTTCATTGTTGATTTTTTGTTTAGCTGATCTGTCTTTTTGTGACAGCGGGGTATGGAGGTCTCCCAATATAATTGTATTAGAGCTTATTTGATTTTTCATGTCCATTAATAATTGTTTTATATAACTGAGTGGACTACTATTTTTTACATATGTATGTATGATTTTTATCTCTTCCTCTTGGATTGTTCTCTTTACTAAGATATAGTGACCTTCTTTGTCTCTCTTAATCAGTCTTGGCTTAAAATTAACTTTGTCTGCAAATAGAATAGCTACCCCTGCTTTTTCTGGATTCTTGTTGCATGGAGTATTGTTTTCCATCCTTTAACTTTCAGTCTATGGGTATCTTTTTGAATTAAATGTATTTCTTGTATACAGCATATTGTTGGATCTTGCTTCTTGATCCATTCTGCCAGTCTATGTCTTTTGACTGGTGAATTGAGACCATTAACATTGATGGTTAAAACTGATATGTGTTGACTTATCCTTATTACATTGCTTCCTATTATTGGCTCCCCTGCTTTTTTTTCCCTTCCCTCTAATTGTTTGCTTTTCCTGGTGCATTCCTTCTATTAGGGTTCATAGAGCTGTAGTACTTATCATCCCTTTGTAATATGTCCTTCAAAGTATTTTGGAGTGTTGGTTTAGAGGTTGTGAATTTCCTCAAATGTTCCTTATCATGCAAGTATTTGTTTCTCCCTCTAGTCTGAAAGATAGTTTTGTAGGATACATCAATCTGGGTTGAAAGTTGTTTTCTTTTAGAATTTGGAATACTTCACTCCAAGCTCTCCTTGACTTGAGAGTTTGTACTGACAAGTCCATTGTGATTCTGATGGGCTTTCCTTTATAGGTGATTTGTTTCTTTTCCCTAACAGTTTTCAAATTTTATTCTTGTGCTGAATTTCTGGCATCTTGACTATGATATTCCTGGAAGTAGATTTTTTTTATCATTGCTAATTGGAGTTCTACATCCCTCATTTATTGTATGTCAAATTCTTTTTCTGTAGCAGGAAAGTTTTCTGACACGATGTCTGTAAGGATGTTTTGAATGTCATTTGTAGTATCTCTTGCTTGTTCACTGACTCCAATTAATCTTAAATTATTTTTCTTTGTCTCATCAAGTAGCTGCTGGATTGATTTCTCATGTTCCCTTGCTAGTTTTGAGAAATCTTTCTTTTCCTTGTCACTAACTGCAAGCCTGTCTTCAATATCTGAGATCCCATCCTCACATTGGTCTAATCTACTTTGAATACTTGCAATGAAATTTCTATTCTCCTGAATATCTGTTTGAATCTGTTTTATGGAATCCATTTGCTTCCTGTGTTGTACTTCTATAATTTGCTTAAGCTCATTTATTTTTTTGTCTGTGTCTGCTCTAACCTCACTAAGCATAATATGCATTTTGGTAATCTCTTATTTGAGAGATCATTTCTGGTTTCATTTTTTCCAAAGTCTCATTCAATTGCTTTGTTACCACTTTGGAAAAACCTGGTGGGGGGCTTTCGGATTTTCCAGCTTCATTGCCCCCTGGGTTTGCTTTTGGGGAACTGGGTGTCTGAGGTTGTGACCTGTTTAAGTGTCTTCTCATTTCTTTTCTTTTTTAGTGTAATTCCTAAAGTGATACCTGTTAGTTGTCTGCAGTGGGTTACTTTAATGGTGGTATTAAGGACTACCGGGTGATGAGCACTTCCCAGAGGGATCTTGCAGGTATAACTGGTTCCTGGGCTCTGAGTCTATTAGAAAATCCCACTTCCTTACTTTGTCAGAGATGAGAAACTACTGCTCACCTAGCCCAGATCCTGATTCCCTGACACTCTGCCTCTGCTCTGTGATCCCCAGTCACTCTCAGTCCTGGACCATCAGGGCCAACAGCTATCCTGATCAATCAGGTTAACTTTGGCTGCAGTAGCACCCACAGTACCAAACACCATCAACAAAACAGTAAACTAGGCCAATCCCAGATTTGCAATCCCCAATCATATAAACCAAATTTGTAACCATACATCAGAATACAAAACAATCATATACAGTAAATAGGTTTACAAAATGTCAATTCTGTCCCCAAGGGTCAGGACCCAAAATGTATTTATCAGAATGCAGAGAGGTGAAAAGAGAGAAAGAGACTGTTAAATAGGTTTGAGGGGAAAGATGGGTCCCACCAACTTAGGGAAATTGCTGCAGAGAACTGAGGAAAAAAGAGAGCCAGAAGAAAAAGGAAGAAAGAAAGAAAGAAAGAAAGAAAGAAAGAAAGAAAGAAAGAAAGAAAGAAAGAGAGAAGGAAGTAGTCCACTTCCAGGGTCCTCTCTGGATTCACTGGTAGACAGTGTAGAGACAGCAACCCAAATCGTGGCACTGTATCCCAACAAACCAGCAACTGTTAGTGGATGTAGTAGACAAACTTAGCAGGCCTGCCCTGAGACTGGCCTCCTTGGGCTTGCAGTAATCCAAGCAGTCTCCATGAGTCTGCGCCCAGCTAGGAGCCACTGGGGGAAGCCAAGAACAGTTTTAGCCCCAATACTATCTGGCCAGACTCTAGAAAGGCTCCTGGCAAATCGCTCTCTCCTGCGGGAGGACCAAGCCCTCTGCACTCACCACCAGCCAGCACATCCTCCGTGCCTGCTGCTCTTCTCCACCAATGAATGGCTCCACAGAGACCCTGGGGTCGCCAGCTGTCGCCAGCACCACAACCATGTGCCGCTGGGCTCTGACAGCTCCACTCGTGCAGTGAGTCCGCCTCCAGGCTCCGACAGCTCCTCTCACACAGTAAGTCTGGCTCTGGTCGAAGGCACCGCCAGCTACTGTCTTCTTCTTAGTTGGATTTTTCCTTTTCACTCTCTCTGTGGGGTTCAATTCAGAGTTCAGGCTCTTCCTGGGTCCAAGGCACTCATCTTCCTCCTTTGGGTCTTCCTCAAGATGGTGTATTCCCACGTCTAGATGGTGTCTCTCAGAGAGGCTGTTTTCCCTACATCTTACTACTCTGCCATCTTCCCAGAAGTGTTGGTTTTTTTCCTTTGACATTCATATGTAAAAATTTTTCCTTCTCAGGAGAAGCAGAGGAGTTAACCAATGATTGTAGCCTCTTATTCTCAGAAATGGGCTCACATCTGTGTGTCCTTACCAAAGATGGTAATGATGGCACATTCCCAGGTAAAATGGCCAACATTGTCTAGAATCTCTTTGATTTTTATGTTTCTTATAAAGCTGTCCTTCAGTGATCCTAGATGTCACTGTGAGCCTACATTTCTGCCCGAAGTAATAAAAGGGGTCTGAGCAATCCTTCAATGCCTGACTCAGTGGCCCAGCATCTCTCCTAATCAGTGGAGGATCCACTGCAGCTCTGTACCACGGCAACTCTCAAACAACTGAGGAATCCCGCCATCAAGGAGAGGACAGGAACAACACAGGCAGTAACTAGACTTCTAGGTGCTTTTCAGGGTATGAAGACAGGAAAACTTTGGGAGCTCTGTTATCTCTTTAAAGAACTACAATGAGTCTTTTGTGGAAAAGGGAAGCTCTTGGCTTTATTTTACCCAGGAAGCATTATCTCTCAGGCATGATTTACACATTAGTACTATCCTTCTCACCCTTTCCATAATGAAAAATAGTGTTCCAGGAGATGTGAACAAGGACTCTATGATAAAATGCATTCCATGAACATAAAGCCTTGGAAATACCAGGTTACATTGATTTCTGAGTGGAGGAACATTTCAGACCTGTAGTAGACCAAGAAACACAGATTATGTATTAATACAAAACATTTGACCATAGAACACTTTTACCTTGTAGTACCACTATTTCACCTGCAGCAAGTTTCCCTGATGCTATTTAAATGTAATACAATCAATTAACCTATATTTTAAAAGTAGCTATTTTTTATAATATAATTAAAATTACTATAGAGATTATAAAGAAGAGAGGGTATTTACAACTCAGTTTGCAATTGAAAGTTAAATTTATGCTTAATTTTCTTAAATAATAGATAATAAAGGTGATTATTAAAAGAATATACAATACCAGTGTGCCAGTTACAATAGAAAGACAAAGATCAGTACTATTGAACAAAAGCTAGATGCAAGCTCTAGATACATTCAATGGCACTCTAGCTTTATAGCTATACTCTCATTTTCTTAAATTCCAACAAGAAATATAATTTAATCTAAAACTTAATCTAAAACTTTCTAGTTCCTGATCCACCTTTTCCCATTGAAATTATTATTCATATCAAATATGCCATGTGCCAGTCTTCTATATAGAAAGTTCAGTTGTTGTGTGGCCCCTTCATAGCATGACTTTGTATTCAGGGAATAAATAGTCTTAACTGACAAATGATCAGAATTAATTATGCCTTTTATGAGACAACCAAAAAGTGTTTCTCAGAATGCTCTTTCTTCATCTCTTCTGGCCCAGATTAAATAGAATAAATGTTGCAGTTATCAACCAAGATTAAAATGGCATTATATAGGAAGCATGAAAAACATCCTGAATATATGTTTTAAATTAAAAACAATAAAGAGAAGACACTGCTGAGCCAGGCGTGGTGGTGCACACCTTTAATCCCAGCACTTGGGAGGCTGAGTTAGGTGGGGCAGTGTGAGTTTGAGGCTGGGCTGGGCTACAATGTGAGCAAGACTGGCCTGAAATATATCGTGTGACCCTGCCTTGAAAAAGCTAGGGCTGGGAATTTGGCTCAGTGGCTTAAATGCCTGCCTGGCAGGTGAGTTCGATCCCTAGTACTGATAAAAAAGAGAGAGAGAGAGAGAAGACACTGCTTTATGTAGAGCCTACTGCATCTTCTGTAGGTTAAGAAAAACATTTAGAACAGGATGGACATAGTTTTGAACTTTAAAAAAAGCAAAGAGAAATATAGTAGTCTAAGTTATTATTTAGAAAATATTCACTCCTTTCCTCTCCTGTTTTCTTGGAGGAAGTATTCATGAAGATCTCTGTTGTAATAATTTTGGATGTTCTGTGTGACTTGCTTTGGCCAATGGAATGGGTACGTGGGTCTTCAGGGGAGTTGCATATATCCATTCATCACTAAAGTTTTTTATCTCTACTAAGTGAAAAAGTACATCCAAGTTAGCCCCTGCTCCTTGTCCTGATCCCAGAACAAACTACAAGAAGCAGACATAAACTTAACTCACGTTCTGAAGCAGAGCAAGCTACAGACCCACAAATGAGAAATGAATGATAGTTTTTGTTTGTCATTAAGATTTTATCAGTAATTTCCAGGCATATGTTTCTGCTAAAAAGTTGACTGCCTTACTTGTCTTGTTGCTGAGACAAAAGAACCAACACCCACAAGGTAAGGGAAGAAAAGTTTATTTAGCTCACAGTTTGTAGAGGTTTCAGTCCATAATAGGCTGGCTCCAGGGCAGGGTGGCACATGGAAGAGGGACAACAGTTCATGCCAGGCAGAAGGTAGCAAAGCAACAAGGGACTGGAACAGTGTCATCCTTATCCAGATTAGTTAGGGTACATAACACCTCACATCCTTAAATCTAGAGTCCTTGAGCTTAGCATTGCAGTGTGAATCAATCCCAGTGTCACACACTCTAGATCCAGCTACCTTTGAAAAAGCCCCACCTATGACCGCATGAGGCTTTCGAGGGACATCTATACATAAGCTGTAACACTGGCTATCATAGGAACTAATGTTTATTGAATGAATATCTGTGGTAATGTATAATGCATATAAACTTGTGCTCCAAATGAGAAAATAATTGGTCCAAGTTCATTATGGGATAGGGGCTCCAAAAGAAGTGTGTTTACATCCAAATGCTTAGATAAATTGATGGATAAAGCATCCATAGTTACTGATTAAATGAATGAGGGGTGAGGTTACTGAAAGACTATTAGTCTGGGTTTACCAAAGAAACAGAGAAAATACATAAACAAATTATATTTATATATATAGAGAGAGACAGACAGACAGAGACAGACAGAGAAGAAATATGAGGAATGGGCTCATTCAATTATTAGGACTGTGAAGAGTGTGATACGTTGTCTGAAATTTAGGGACTTAGAAAATCTAGTGGTATAATTCTAAAGGTCTGAGATCCAGGCGAGCTGTGTAAATCCCAGTCTAAGGGCCAGAGAAAATGAGCTGAGATGTCCCAGCTCAAAGAATCAGATGGGGAAAAAAAATCATACAATTTATTCTTCTTCTACACTTTTGTTTTATTTGGATCTTCTATGAATTGGGTGAGGTCAACTCAAATTGAGGATGGCAACCATCTACTCAATCTACCAATTCAAATGCTAATCTGGAAATACCTTGCAGATAACCCCAGATATAATGTTTAATTGTGGTACACTGTAGCCAGTTAGGTTGATACATAAAATCAGCCATCACAGAAATTAAACTCTCAGGCTACGAAAGAAGATTGAAGAAGACAATCAAGCTCTTCTCTACCCTGTCAGAGATGAATGGATTTTGCTCATCATCATCATCCTACTTCCATAACATTTTCTCTACTGATCTTTCAAGTAAACTTCTAGAAACTTGAAAATTCTCATTACACTGATTTTTCAGTACGTCTTGCCACATGTTTAAAATAGTCATTGGAAAAAAGCTCACGTATAATTTGTAATTTCATTAGATGCATGCTTAGTATTAAACATCAATATTCCACTAAAAAGTACTTTTCCACATAAAAAGCCCTGAATTATCTTTACCATCACTTCTATTCACTTCACAAACATTTGTGCCAATATAGTACCTACCAACATATCATGAGCCATGTATTACTATTCTGGTAATACATGAAGGGTGTCTATTAGAAGGCCTGCCAGGTGAAGGTAAAATGTAAAACTTATTTTGGGTTGGGACGGGATGATGACAATACATAGCTGCATTTAGAAAGCAAATTTAAAAGGGGAAATAGGAAATTACCTGTGAAACTCAGTTGGATAAAACTGAACAAAGAGATTAAGAAGTTTTGCTCCTTTGTGTCGATACCTGAAGTCTAGCAGTTTCATGATCTTTCACTTTCCTGCTGCCTGCCCTTTCGCCACTGTCCAGACCATGTAAGACTCAGAGTATAATACCAGCCACATGTCTTCTCTCTGTTCTCTGATGCTTCTCCGTGAGAAGCCAGTGGTTATGCTGTACCCTGCTGAGGCAGCTGAAGAGGCTGACAGGAAGACACACTACTGCTGCACGGGAACATGCAGTGTGGTCAGAATCTGCTGTGCTCCTCACTGAGGCAGAAATAAGCTTTCTTCCCCACCTAAGTAGAATACTCTGTCACATCTCACCCAAACTGTTTCCTCATGAACTTAACTTCCTACAGTAATTTTTCCTAAGGAGCTTTTCCAAATTTCACCCTTGCCTGGTTTTGCTTAGACCTAGAGAAGACAATACAAATGATGTTCCCCTCACTACTGCCTGATCCATTTGTCCTTGACCCAAACTTAAACCCCTCTGCTCTTTTGCCTTCAGATGCATTCTTGCAAATAGATCGTTTTGGCAGGCCCAAAAATGTCTGAAGCCCAGCATGAGGATAACTTAATCCATCACACCAGTATGGGACCCCTGCCACTTTAGTACTTTAAGAAAATCAGTGGAAATCAAACTCCAGTTTGCAGTTTGGGACTATTCATTGAAAACTCTGTACAGATTATCAGAACAATTGGACAAACTATCAGAGCAGTTTTCTTTGATGAGTGCCTCAGTATCAAAGGCAGCAAACAGGGACTCATGGAAAAGATGGCAGACTGAGTGCTCCAAACACATAGGCATGCTTTTCTGTAAGAATATCATTTGAAAATATATAGTAGGGTTTGAAAGCAAAAATCTGTAATCTCCAGGTATGGCAGAAACAAGACAGGAATCCAAGCTAAGAACAAGTAAGGTTTAATGTTTATATTGATGGAAAAGGGTGCTAAACCAAGGCCCTGGCCTCCCGTATAAAGCTGAGAGCCAATAAAAAGTTGCCCACTAGGGAAAGGATTTGAAAAAGACAGTATGAATATGTGGTCCAGATAAACAAATGGAAGGCATTGCAACCTGCCCTGGTTTGCAATGCTCAGATGATCAACACTCAGTCTATCTTCCATTATGGGCCTGGTTAAATTTACACTGCATCACGTGAAGTAGTCCTGAGTCAAGAATTGCCTTAAAAATGGTTCAGATGATAACAAAAGTGTACACCACATGCTCTACCAAATATGAAACTCTAGAATGTAGTAACAGAAATTGTATGTGAGGAATGGGAACTGATCGAAGAGGCATGAGGGAACTTGCTGGCGGGATAGAAAAACCTCATGGCCTGATACGTGGTGGCTGACTTGTGTTTGATTTATCAAAACTGACCAAAGAGTACACTTAAAATCTGAGTATTTTACTCCATGTAAATCACAACTCAATCAGTATTTTAAATGCTAAACAAAGATCTCTTAAGCCAAAAGTAAACATGTGTAAGCCACCACATAAGATAATGCTAAACCACTATGTAGGGTAACTCTATACCCTAGAATATGTGTGGAAAACTTCAGCTTTACTCTCCCTGGCTTTAGGAAGTTGAATCATGGCTAAGGCACCTAAGTGCCTCGTGTGGCACTTAGCCATTCAGAGGCTTCCCATGGGCCTCTGAGCCTTGTGAGTGTCTGGAAGGCTAACAGTAACTAGCACATGGTGCAGCAGCACGGCACTGGCTTCCCGAGGTTTCTATCTGGATCTTATTCTTCAGTCAACTTTTTAACAATTTTTTTATTAGTTTAACCAATGTCAGTTTCTGTTGTTTGCAACTACAGACCCAATTAACAAGACATCTAGTATCAGCAGTGAGTAGCAAGACACAGTCTCAGGAATGGGGTTTGTGGAGATAGATGCCTGGTCTGGGTGAAGCTTAGAGTGGTGAAATCAAGACCAGGTGTGACATCCTGGGGTCTCATGGAGAGAAGTGACTACTAAGCTAGGTTTTGTAGCACTCCAAAACCACATTGGACCACGGTGTCTTTTAATCTTTACTACTTCCTGCTGTGATAGATACTGTCATCTTCCTTATGTAAATGAAAACGTAAACTTTAGACAGGAAATCTCTACTAGGATGTAATTCTAGAACTATGCTCTAAGCCATTAAGAATATAATTTGTACATCCTTCATGGACATATTCCCATACACATTTGTTTAACCACAGACCCAACATGAAACACAATTCATGACAGGGCTGACCTATGGGAAAGGGTCAGAAGGACTGGAGAGAAGTACAAAGGAATGTCAGCTCTTTAATAATCTGATATGTGGTTCCATGAGCATCACTATCCTCTGAAAGGCATAATTTTGTAGGATTAGAGAGCCCTCAATGAGAGATTGCTTCAAGCTGAAAAGCTAAAGTTCAGTCACCATCCATAATCCAAAACATAGATATAGGGAGCACATTAAGTTTTATCACTTGCAGGAGATAAAAGAAGGAAAACTTTTACAATAAGACGAATTAAGTATTCGAGTATAAAGAAGGGAGAGAAAAGAAAACTCAGTTCATACCTTTCTGTACTTTTGAATATTTGAAAATACTACTTGTACTTTAAATAAATTTTTAAAGTATTGGTTTCCACTTGAAAATCAAATCATCATGCTGACGACTGTTAAGTCCTTAGTATCCATTCCTTTTTAGATAAAGAGGAATAGTGTTGCAAATAAACGTATGGGCTTTAAGGTCAAAATGTAGAAGGTTAAAATGCTGTTGCTGAAATCTTCTTGCTATGTGGGAACTTCTATGAACCTCAACTCAGAGAAAGAGATAGAGATAGAGATAGAGATAGAGATAGAGATAGAGATAGAGATAGAGATAGAGATAGAGATAGAGATAGATAGATAGATAGATAGATAGATAGATAGAGATAGATAGATAGATGATAGATAGATAGATAGATAGATAGATAGATAGATAGATAGATAGATAGATAGACTTTCTAAGGAGAGTACTTTCCCTAACATAAAAGGCCCCCTTGTTCAGCCAACCTGACAAGAAAAATAATAGAGGAAGAAACAGTTAAGTCTGACACAGGACAATAAGCTTGGCATGGCACTGAATGAACTGGCCTCTGAAAGTCTGAAGAGGCGAGGAAGTCTAAAGAACTTTTAGAAATAGTAGTATATAATATGCAATTAGAATTTGCAGTTCACAATGTGACCTATCCCTACAGGTATCATTGAAAATAAATTCCTTACACAGAAATCCTTTTGGATACTTCTGAGAGGGTCAGATATGAATAAAATTACAGAATAATGTTATGGTTTAGATCTAAAATGCTCCCCAAAATTTTCATGTTTGGATGGTATTGGATCATGGGACTAATATATTCATCAGTGAATTTATCCATCAATGAGTTCAGTAGTTAAATATGCTGTTGGGAAATAGGGTCTGGTTTAAAGTGGGTCACTGAGTGTATGATCTCGAAAAATATATTTTTGCCCCTGGCTCCTCCCTTCTGTCTCTGTTTCCTGGCTGCCACAGATTGAATAGATTTGTTTAACCATGTCTTTCCACTATACCTTTTCAACTTGGAGCTACCAACCATGGACTGAATCCTCTGAAAACCAAAATACACCTCTCCTGTTGGGTATTTTGTCCTTGCAATAGGATAGACACTAAGACAGATTTTGATACCTGAGAAGTAGGGTCATTGCAGTGGCATGTTGTTTAGAAGCCTTTGGAACTGGTTTGCAGAAGTCTGGAAAGGTTTAGAGATACCAGCCAGAGAAGCCCTAAAATGCTGTAAGCCAGGATTTATGGTAGATTCTGTTTGGAACTCAGACAAGAATGCTGATAAGAATGCAGAGAGTAGAGGCCAGTTTCCAGAAGTTTCAGTTGAGAACAAGAGCTCCACTGGAAGCTGGACTAGAGATCATGTATTTTAAACTCTGGCAGGAAATCTACCTTCATTTTGCCCATGTCGTGAGACTTTGTAGGTGACTGAGATTAAGGATGATGGACAAATTAATCTAGTAAAGGAAATTTCAAAGTCCAAAATTCAGGTTATAGCTTAGGTACTGCTGACTGCTTTTAACTACATCTACTGCTTGTAGGCAAATGAGGAGCAAAAAGCAGTTTGCAGGTTCATCATAAAATAAGTACCTGCAAAGTCAGGGCAAAAGACAGCATTATTGCTGATAAGTTTAGCATTAAAAGGAACCCAACTATTTTTCATTAAGACATTGGGAAAGACTGTTTGAAGGCTTTTCATGAATCAACAGTACCCCATCCAATGCAGGCTCAAGCACACAAAAATGCAAAACTTACATTTAAGAAGAGAGTCCCTGGGGCCCCTGCTCAAGATGTGCCTCCTAGAATGTTGATTTCCCAGGATTCATTTCATTATATTCAAATACCCATGAACCCAGAGGCCTATGCATGGGGCCTGGCTACTGCTTATCTGGTGACATATCCCAACGTCATTCACTTGGTTCTAGTTTTATAGGTTTTCAGAATGTAAGAGTTATGGGGTCATAAAGCTTCTACCCAGATTTCTGAAAAAAGTCTAAGAGGACAGGCTGTTTTCCTCCTGAGAGGACACTGCATGAAGCTGTAAGAGTAAGGCTAAAATTGCATTGGAGACCATAGGAAGTTGGAGATGCCAAAAACATGGAATTTCTGCTGGGGAAAACCACAGGCAAGGGATGAGCCCACTGATGAGTACAGAGACCCAGAATCCAACTGTCTTCCACACACAGGAGAATGTTGGGGGACATTTTCTCTCTAAATCATAACACCTGCCCTTTATCACTAGATCATATGCTTCTTTCACATACAAAAAGATTTTTTCTTATTTGCCTTTGTACCTTCTAGCACTTAACACAGAATAAATGTTTCTTTAATAAATGACCTAATAAGCCAGGCATGCTAGTGAACACCTTTAATCCCAGCACTTGGGAGGTTGAGGCAGGTGGAGGATTGTGAGTTCGAGGCTGGCTTGGGCTATAACGTGAGCACAAGGCAGGCCTGAACTACATAGTGTGACCCTGTCTCAAAACACTAGGGCTAGAAGATTGGTTCAGTAGCTTAAGCACCTGCCTGGCAGGCACGAGGTTGTGAGTTCTATCCCTAATGCCAAAATAAATAAATAAATAAAATAAATGACCTAATAAAGTAGCAAAGTGATGAGGAAAAACATCTTCCTTATAATTTTTTCTAAAATTAAACTTAGAGTAGAAAACTCCTAATTTTGAAGTTCATTTATACCCAATCTTAATAAAATTACCAAGAAAGTTTCCACACATACGCTTATCCTAGTATTCAACCAAGACTAATGATGAAGGTAGGAGTAATAGGATTACACTGTACTCTCAATTTGTCTTAATTCATTTTAGTTTTCCTTTGATTCCAAAAGCCCTATAGGATCTTGTTAGGCCTCAATATTACATATTATGAACATGATTTGCATGGTTAAGTGCTCTTGGGAAAAAAATAATTTCAGGGTTTTGTTCAATTGTTTTATTTTGTTAATAGAATCCTGAATAAAAGGATTTTTGCTATTTTATATTCTAGATTCTATTTCATTGGCCTAAGAGGAAATAAGCTCATAACAAAAAAAAATAACCAATCTATCACAAAAGATCACTCTCTACATGTGTTAATTTGCTTTCTCTTGCTATAACAAATACCTGAAACAGTCAAGTTATAAGAAGAAAAGGGTTGTTTTGACTCATAGTTTCATACATTATAGTCCATAATCAATTGGCTCTTGTTACAGTCTGTGTCTAGATGTCCCTCCAAAGTTCCATGAGTATTAGGCCTTTTGGAGGTGACTGAATCTAGAGTGTAGGGTTCTGGGATTAAGGGTGGGTGATTGCCAAGTCAGTCCACTGATTGGATTGGAAATGGCCTTACAGCATAGAGTGGATACAATATAAGGGGCAGAAAGAGTCTTGTCTCTCTTCTCCCCCTGGATTGTTGCTTTTCTACTTTCTACCCAGCATGACTTTTCCTCTGCCAAGCCACCCTAATTTGGAGCCAGTCAATTATGGATTGAAAACTCTACAAACTGTGAGCTAAATAAACCTTTCATCTTTTAACCTCAGATTATCAGATATTTTGCCTCAGCAATAAAAGAAAGTACCTAAGACAGGATTTGGTACCAGAGAAGTGAGGGCATTGTTGTGACTATACCTTACCATGTGGTTCAGGAGATTGGCTTGTGAGAAGAGTTTGTAAAGGTTCAGCGATGCCAGCTGAAAAAGTAGAGCAGAAACATTTTAGTCTGTACTGTAAGGGGGACTCTGGTCAGAGCTCAGAAGACCAGAAAGCTGACAGAAATGGTGCTGGTAAAGACCAGGCTTTGGAGGTTTCTGCTTGAAAGAATAATACATTGGTTTCTGGACTCCAGAAAATAGGTGTTACATCTTGGCAGAAAGTTTGTCTGCATTTTGCTCATGTCCAAAGACTTTGTCTGAGACAAAGATTAAGGATGGCAGACTAAATAATCTTGTAGAAGAAGTTTCAAAGCAGTCAGATGTTAAGGAAGGTCCATGGCTACTACTAGAGGCTGTTAGCCAGATTTATGTCGAGAATCAAGAGCAAAAAGCCCAGCAGAATAATTTAAAACATTGTGAGTTTTGACCAGAAAGGAAGCTCCAATAAGGCTGTGGACTGCAAAGACAGAGGAGATCTTGATTGCTTAGAAGGAACAGGAGACTGGAAAAGATGCTCTGAGGGCATCACAAGAAGCAGCATGACTCCACCCTTTGCAGCTTTGAAGTGAAAGGCTTTGCTTTGAGAATAAAGCCCCAGAGCTCCATGTTCCAGAATGATAGCGACCTAGAGAATTTATTCCTCAGAATTGGATTCAGAGAGCTCAGTAATCCAGGCACTCAACAGCCAAGAGAGAGGGAAACCTGGCTACTGCTCCAGCTTGAAACAGAACTTGGCATCATCCACATGGATCTGGTTTTAGTTATGAAGAATGCAAAAGTTGTGGGGTCAGGAAGGCTTTCACCCAGATTTCAGAAAACCTGGGAGGTCAGGGGGTGAGCCACTGAGAGGGAGTGTATGAAGCTGTGAGGATGAAGCTGAAAGTGCAGTGGAGACCCCAGAAGTTTGGAAAAACCAGGAACATGGATCATCTGAGGAAAACTGCAAGAATGGAGCAGAATGGGTCCAAGAGAGGAGCCATGGGTGCTACCACCACTGGAAGTGCTGTAGGGGAGGAGCCACCTAAGCCCTTTGGAGTTTACATCTTGCCACAGATTGCCTCAGATGCTGCATTTGGAACTACAGGATTTAGCATTTGCCTTACTGAATTTTAGACTTGTTTTGGTCTCATTTCTTTGTATACTCATTTGTAACTTTTGGGATGGAAATGTCTATCTTGTGCCATTGAATGTTGGATGTGCTTGACTTTTTTTCATTTGTACAGGCACTCACAGCTAAAAGTTTGTTTTAAATCTCAGAGGAGACTTGGGACTTGGACTTTTTATCAATGCTGAAACTTTTGGAAATTTGGCAATTCTTAGAGATGGTCTAAATGTTCTTTTCATAATGGAATGTACATGAATCTTTGGGGGGCCAGGGGCAGAATGCAATAGTTTGTGTCTAGATGTTCCCCCAAAGCCTCATGCAGTCTTAAGCTTTTTGGAGGTGACTGAATTGCAAGTGTGATACTGGGATTAAGGGTGCATGCTTGCTAAATCAGTCCACTGACTGGTTTGGCACCACCCTAATCCCAGCAACATAGATACAATATGTAACGGACAGAAAAAGTCTTGGCTCCCCCCTCTTGATGCTTTGCCACCTTCTGTCCACCATGACTGTTCTCCTCTTCCATGCCACCCTACCCTGGAACCAGTTGGTTATGGACTGAAATATCTACAAACTGTGTGCTAAATAAATCTTTCTCCCTTTAATCTTGGGTGTTGGATATTTTGTCTCAGCAATGAAAGTAAGGTTACTAAGACATTTGCATTATTTTAGAGACTGTAATGAGCCAAAATTTCATAGTAGGGTTCATAATGGAGCAAAGCTGCTCACCTCATGGCCAGGAAATATAACAATAGAAGAGAAAGAGTCTGAGGTACCACTGTTCCATCTAAGAAATCCCCTCAATGGCCTCAAGACCACCCTTAAGCCAACATCTTAAAGTTCCCATCACCATTCAATAGTGTCAAACTGAAGAACAAACTTTTAACACACAGGCCTTTGAGGAGCATCCAGATTGAAGCCTTAGCACCATGTTTCCAGTACATGAGCCCAAATTATTCTCCACTTAGACCATGAAGCTTACCCATGGCCCCAAACATAGCTTCGTTGTCCTCCCAAAGCATCTGTTATCTCATCAGTCATTTGTCATTTTCTAGAGCTCATTGGGCATCTATTTTACTGAAAATCAAAAACCAAGAATTATTTAATCTCTACAATACTTTCAGCCCTCAGCATACCACTTCATTAGATATTTCTCACATTGTCCATGAAATAATGAAACACCTCACTAAGTCATCACTAACTTGTCTTCAGACATTAGAGACCTATGTTGCACTCAGAGGTTTAGTTTTTTAATGTTTTAAGGTTCTTACAAATGAGGTATAAAATAAGAATTTTATACCAATGGGAATGAAGACATAAGTAGCCAAAGATACGTAGATGGAAAGCTGATAGATAACATTTTACAATCTCAAAGACCCCAGGAGAGTATCACACAGCTAGCTCTGCTCTTTTTACAGCTTACCCTGTGCTATAGGAGAAAGGGAATTTTTTTCCTCTGCTCCTTTGCCATCACCAATTCACTGCATAATGATTCAAACAAGGAAAGAGGAAATGCTAAGCAATTCCATGCAAATATGCCCGGCATCTCCATAGTCTATTCATCTCTTCATCTGAGATTCAGAAACCAGGACAATAAATTTTTCATCCCAGACTCCTCAGAATCAGCTGGATTACACACACACACACACACACACACACACACACACACACCATTGCCTATTGATTATGAACATTAACAATTAAAGAGAAGTTTCATAAGGATTGTTCTCCAGCTGGCTGTTTTTGTACAATTCTCCAAATAACACATCAAGCCTGAGGGAAATCTGACCCAGCACATCTTCATAAACGCAGAATTCCAAGCTCAGCAAGCTTCATTCAGACTGATGGGACCTCATCCAGACCCTGGGGCTCATCTGTCTCACAATATTCGACTTTCTCCATTCTGCCTGGCCTCCACCACTGGGTGATGGCTTCCAAGACTGAGATGCTATCACAATAATAGTTTCAAGCTATTAGAAATTTTGACAGCATATTTTTAAAGTAATGTTCTAATGTACAGAGAAATGGAGACAGAGATACAACAGAATGAGTTACAGCAACACTTGCCTATGCTTTGGTTATTGCAGGATGTTGCTTATTGATGACTCAACCTCAGTGAAGATCTTGTATGTTAATCACTTGAGAATCATTTGAGACTCCCAAATGGTACATCAATCTCTTCACTGAGTCATGGAAACATTATGATTATGCCCCCTAAAATCTTAACTTTCATGACAGATAGGCATATTTCTTTCCAGGTAACTCATAGAGTGTCAGACAGATTTAAACAAAGTCAGAACAAGTTTTTCTGATATCAACTCTGAAATCCCAACACAGTACTTACTTATATGTTTTATTTCCCTCTGATGATGACAATCAATTGTCGTATTTGTAATTGTAGCAGAGTAATGTCAGCACAAAAAATAGTAAGAAAAAAGTTGACTGACAAAATTAGAATTGATGCCATGAGGTAATTGTTTTTGATAAAAATGAAATTAGTGATTGTTCAGGGCCTGTGAGAAGAGTGTGAGTCTGCCAATACCAGTACCGTGGTGTTTTCAACACAGTAGCTCTGTAGTAAAGTCAGGGATTGTGATGCCTCTTGTCTTGTGTTCATTGCTCAGTATTGTTTATGTTATTCTAGGTCTCCCCTGGTTACAAAAAAATTTTAGGATTGTTTTCTCTAATTCTCTAATGTATGGTATTGGTATTTTGATCAGGATCACATTTAAAGCTCTGTAAACAATTTGGAAGCATGGCTACTTTCCCTATGTTGGTTCTTTCTCCCCAACAACAAGAGATATCTTTCCATTTTCTGATATCTTCTTTAAACTCCTTTTAACAGTACCATAGTTTTTAATGTAAAGATGCTTTACTTCTTTTTTAAAATTGATTCCTAAGTATTTCATTTTTTATGCTATTTGAAAAGTGTAGTTTTACTAATATATCTCTCAGTGAGTTTGTTATTTGTGTACAGGGGTGCTACTAATTTTTAATATTGACTTTCTATCCAGCTTTGTGACTGAATTTGGTTATTAATAGTGGAAGTCTTTTTGTGGAGTTTTGGGGTCTTCTGTGTGAAGAATCATGTCATCTGCTAATAATGATAATTTAATTTTTTTCCTTTTCTATCTTTAGTCTCTTTATTTCTTTCTCTTGTCTGATTTCTTTGGTTAATGTTTTCACAATTATGTTGAGCAGAAGTGGTGATAGTCGTCATCCTTGTCTTGTTCCTGATTTTAGCATGAAAGCTTTCAGTTTTTGTATTAATATGATGTTGGTTGTTGGTTCGTAATAGATAGCTTTTATTAGATTGATAGAAAGACCATTTAATCCAACTTTCTGCAGGGTTTTTCTCATAAATGGGTATTGGACTTCATGAAAGATATTTTCTGGGTCTATTGAGCTGATTGTATGATGTTTGTCTTTTGCTCTATTGATACAGTGTAATACATTTATTGATTTGTGTATGTTGAACCATCCCTGCAGCTCTGTGATTAATCCTACTTGGTCATGGTGAATGATCTTGATGACTTGCTGCATTCTATTTGCCAGGGTCTTATGCAGAGTTTTTGCATCTGTGTTCATTAGGAAGATTAGTCTGCAGCTCTCTATTTTGGCTGGATCCTCCTCTGGTTTTGGTATTACGGTAATGCTTCTTTCCAGGAGTGAGTTTGGAAGTATCGCTTCCCTTTCTATTTCATAAATGAGTTTGAGAAGCAATGGCATTAGACCATCTCTAAATTTCTTATAGAATTCAGGAGATAATCCATCAGTATCTGGGCTTTCTTTGTTGATAAGTGTTTAATTACACCTTCAATTTCATTGATGGATATTGGGTTATTTAGAATTTTTACATCTTCTTGTTTCAGTTTTGGTAACTCACAGGTATCTAAGATTCTGTCCATTTCTTCTGTGTTTTCCATGTTATTGGAGCAAAGATTCTCATAGTAGATATTGATGATCTTATGAATTTCTGCAGGATCCATTTTTGATTTTACCATTTTCAATCTTAATTGCATGAATTTGAATTTTTCTTTCCTTTTTTGAATAAGGTTGTCTAATGTTTTATCAATTTTTTAATCTTTCAAAGAACCAAATCTTCAATTCATTGATTATTTCTATGTTAATATTTGGTGCATAAATATTTATTATTTTTGACTCTTCCTCTTGGAGTTTTCCCTTAACTAGTATGTAGTGACTTTCTCTGGTTCTCTTGGTCATTCTTGGCTTGAAGTTCGCTTTGTCTGCCAATAGAATAGCTACTCCTCATTTTTTCCAGGTTTCTATTGCATGAAGTATTGTTTTCCATCCTTTGATTTTTGATCTGTTAATCTCTTTTTGAGTTAAATGTGTTTCTTTTATGTAACATGATATTGGATCTTGCTTTTTTTCTTTTTCTTTTTTATTTTAAAGAGGATAAAACCAAGGAAAATAAAATAGAATAAAACCAATCAAAACAAGCCAGCATAAGTGATACAGGATTTCAAAACCTTACAAAAGCAAAATAGTTACCATAATGCCTTTTGTTGTCTTCAAAATAGCTGCAGATACCTTTGGACATAGTAAAAAATCAAACAGAACAGAATAGAATAGAAACAATAAAAACAAAACAATGAATGCAATAAAGGACTTCAAAACAAGCCAATAGTAAATCCAAAATGGCTACCATAGTATGTCTTGCTATCTTTTATTTTTGTTTTAATTTTATTTCAAAGATAGTAAAATCCAACAAAAGATAACAGAACAATCAAAACAAAGCGGTAGAACTGGCATAGAACTCCAAAGAGAGATACTATGAAAACAATAGCTACTATATTGTATCTTGTTACTTTCAGAATAGTTGACCATTCCATCAGGCATAGCAAAAACAAACCAAAAACAAAACACAATAAAACCACTAAAAACAGGATGTGAAATGAAGAAAAAAAAAGGAAATGAAAATTAAACAGAATTAAGCAAAGTAATGACAACAATATTGGGTCTCGAAGACAAGACAGAGGACAATCCCACCTATTTGCCACACTAGAAAATGTCATCTACCCAAGAAATGCTGAGACTGCGGGCACCAGGCCTGCAAAATAATCTAACCATACAGGCATTCAGTTGCTTTATGTACCTTAGTTGCTATGAACTTAGCAGGTCCTCTGAGCAAGCAGGATGCTTATGGGGGGAGGTGGGGGAAAGGTCCTTGATTCATAGCCCGCGTGCCGGTAGGCCAATACAGTATTTACACATGTGAATCTGATTTATTTCACTTATGAGTATGGTCTCAAGTCTCATCCATTACCCTAGAAAAGTCACAAAACAATCCTTCTTTATAGCTGAGTAGTACTCTATTGCATAAAAATATCATATCTTTTTTATCCATTCCTCGGTTAATGTGTATTTGGTTTGTTTCAATGATTTGGCTATTACAAATTGTGTTGCTATAACCATGGTTGCCTATAAATCACAGTACTGGGGTATTTTCAATTCTTCTGGAAAAATTCCCAGGAGCAGGATGGCTGGGTCAAATGGGACCTCTAATCCTAGCTTTTTGAGGAACCTTAACACTGATTTCCATAGTGGTTGCACCAGCCTACACTCCCACCAACAGTGAAGAAGAGTTCCTTTTTCCTCACAGCCCCTCCAGCATTTCTTATTGGTTGATTTCTTGATCTTGGCCATTCTTCCTGGAGTGAGATGCAATCTCAGCATTGTTTAAATTTGCATTTCTTTAATAACCAATGATGCTGAACAGTTTTTCATATATTTATTTGCCATTTGTATTTCTTCATCTGAGAAGTGTGTTTTCATCGCAGATGCTCATTTTTGAATTGGGTCTTTGAATTTGGAGGCCTGATACTTTTTAATTCTATATATGTTCTAGATAGAAGTCCTTTGTCTGAGGGACAGTTAGCTAAGATATTTTTCCAATTCATGGGTTTTCTTTTCACTGTGTTGGGGATTTCTTTTGACGTGTAAAAACTTTTTAATAACATAAGATCCCAGTTGTTGATTCTGAGAAGTATTTCCCATGCAGTTTGATTTTTGTTCATGAACTCTCTACCTACCCCTATGTCTTCAAGATTTCTATCTACTTTGTCTTCCAGCAAATTTAGTATTTCTGTTTTAATATTTAGATCTTTCCTCCATTTTGACTTTAGTTTAGTGCATGGTGATAGGCATGGATCTAGTTTTAGTTTTTGGCATATGAAAAGCCAGTATTTCCAGCCCTGATTTTTTTTCCAGTACCACTTATTAAAGAGGCTGTCTTTCTTTCAGTGAATTTCTTTGGCCTGTTTGTCAAAGATAAGGTGGCTGAGTGTGTTTGCAGTTGTGGTTGTATCTTCTAATCTATTTCATTGATCTTCAGTCTGTGTTTATTCCAGTACCATGCTGATGTTATCACAGTAGCTTTGTAGTATAGTTTCAAGTCAGAGATTGTGATGCCACCTGCCTTACCTTTGTTGTCTAGAATTGACATTGCTATTCTAGTTCTATTCTGGTTTCAAATGAATTTTAGGAATGATTTCTCTAGATCTGTGAGGTATACTAATGGTATTTTGATTGGAATTGCATTAAATCTGTATAATAATTTTTGGAGAATAGCCATTTTCACAATGTTTGTTCTTCCTATCCATGAACAAGGAATGTCTTTCCATTTTCTGAAATGCTTTTTGATTTCTTTTTTCAAGAGTAGTGTAATTTTCAAAATATAGATCTTTTACTTCCTTTGTCAGATTAATTCCTTAATATTTCATTTTTGGGGTGCTAATGTGAAGGGTGTGGTTTCCCTTATTTTTCTCTCAGTGAGTTTGTTGTTTCTGTACAGGAATGCTATTGATTTTGGAGTGCTGGTGTTGTATCCAGCTCATTACCGATTTCATTTATTATATCTAGAAGTCTTTCAGTGGAGTTTTGGGGGTCTTCTGTGTAAAATATCATGTCATCTGCAATAATAATAGTTTAATTTCTTCTTTTCCTATTCTTATTCTTTTTACTTTTCTCTCTTGTCTAATTGTTCTGGCTAATGGTTACAGAACTATATTAAATAGGAGTGGTGATAGTAGACATCCTTGTCTAATTCTTGATTTTAGGTTGAAAGATTTAAGTTTTTGTCCATTTAGTAAGATGTTGGCTATTGGTTTATCTTATATGACCTTCATTAGGTTGAGGCTAGCACCATCTATTTCAATTTTCTGCAGTTTTATCATGAATGAGTATTGGTCTTTATCAAAAGGTTTTTCTGCATCTATTGAGAAGATCATGTGTTTTTTGTCTTTGGCTCTATTGATATGGTGTATTATGTTTATTGATTTGCATATAGTGAACCATCCTTGAATTCCTGCAATGAATCCCATTCAGTTGTGGTGTATAATCATCTTCATAATTCACTACATTCAGTTTGCCAGTATTGGGGATTTTTGCATCTATGTTCATTAGGGAAACTGGCCTATAGCTCTCCTTTTTGGTTGAGTCTTTCTCTGGTTTTGGCATTAGGGTACCAAATTGCTTCCAGGTACTGGTATGGCTTCCAGGAATGAGTTAAGGAGAATTGCTTTCCTTTCATTTTCACTGAAGAGTTTGAGGAGTGTTGGCATTAAGTCTTCCCTAAATTTCTTATAGAATTCAGCAGTGACTCCATCAGGACCTAGGCTTTTCTTTGTTGATAAGCTTCTAATTACATTTTTTATTTCATTAAATGAAATATTCAGCAGTTTTACATCTTCTTGATCCAGATTTGGTAATTCATATGTTTCTAGGAATCTGTCCATTTCTTCTGCGTTAATGAACACAAAGTAATGGTTTTTGAAGTAGGTATTGATGATCTTCTGTATTTCCACAGGGTCCATAGTGATTTCACCATTTTTATTCCTTATTGCATGAATTTGAGTTTTTCCTTCCTTTTTTGATAAGGTTGGCTATAGGCTTATCAATTTTATTTATTGTTTTCAAGAACCAACTTTTCAATTTATTAGTTCTTTGTATTATTTTCTTAGTCTCAATTGCATTAATTTCCACTCTGATAACTTTATAATTTCCTCCCTTCTTTGGGCTTTGGGCTTGACTTGCTCTTCTTTTTCTAGATGTTAGAGGTGTAGCATCAGGTTATTTATTTATGTTCATTCTGTTTTCCTGATGTGAGAATTCACCACAATAATTTTCCCTATGAAGACTGCTTTCATTGAATCCCATAGGTTTTGGTAAGTTGTATTTGAATTTTTGTTTGCTTGTAGATATTGTTTAATTTCTTCTTTAATTTTTCTGTGACCCATTAATTATTCTGGAGGATATTGTTTAGTTTCCATGTGTTTATGGAGCTTTTGTGATTTCTTTTGTCATTTATTTCCAATTTTGGTCTATGGTCAGATAATATGCATAGGACAATTTTGATTGTTTTGAATTTACTTAAGCATGTTCCATGGGCTAATATAGTTCTGTTTTAGAGAATGATCCATGTGCAGCTGAGAAAAATGTATATTCTGATGTTGTTGGGTGGAATACTCTGTACACATCTACTAAGACCATTTGTTCACAAGTTTGATTCAGTTCTGTTACTTCTTTGCTGATTTTTTGTCTAGTTGATCTGTCTCTTTGTGACAATTGGGTGTTAAGGTCCCCTGTTGTGATTGTATTATTGATAATTTGATTTTTCATATTTATTATTATTTGTCCTACATAGATAAGTGCTCCCATATCTGCTGCATATGTATTTATGATTGTTATCTCTTCCTCTTAAAGTGTTCCCCTAACAAGTGTGTAGTGACCTTCTTTATCCCTTTTGATCATTCCTGATCTAAAGTTCACATTGTCTATGAACAGAATCACTACCCCCACTTTTTTCTTGGCTCCTGTTGCATGGAGTATTGTTTTCCATCCTTTGACTTTAAGTCTATGAATTTCCTTTTGAGTTAAATGTGTTTCTTGTACACCATGTATTGTTGGATTTTGTTTTTTAATCCACTCTGTCAGTCTGTTTCTTTTGATTGGTGAATTGAGGTCATTTAAATTAATGGTTATAATTGATATGCATTGGATTATCTTTGTCATGTTTTCTTTCTGTTGTTGGTTCCCTACTTGTCCCCCTCTGCTTAATTGCTTATCCTGTTTGTTGATTGCTTGTTCTTTCTGTTGTTGTTCTTGGAATTCTGATCATTTGTATCTCTTTCTAGAATATCTTTCAGCACTCTTTATAGTGTTGGTTGGGTTGTCATAAAGTTCTTCAGTTGTTCTTTGTCATGGATGTATCTTACTTTTCCCTTGATTTTGAAAGATAATCTTTTAGGGTACATCAATCTGGGTTTAAAGTTGTTTTCTTTTAGGATTTGAAATATATCACTCCAATCTCTTCTTGAGTTGATGTTTTGTACTGAGAAGTCTGCTATGATTCTGATAGGCTTTCCTTTAAAGGTGATATATTTCCTTTCTCTAGTGGCTTTTAATATTCTATTCATATGCTGAATTTCTGGGATCTTGATTATTATATGTCTGAGTTTGGATTTATTTTGGTTATGGCTAGTAGGAGTTCTCTATGCCTCACTTGTCAGTATGTTAGGTTATTTTCCCATGTTTGGGAAATTTTCTGCTATTACATCTGCAAATAGTCTTTTTATGCCATTTGTGTTGTCTCCTTCATTTTCATTGACACGTATCAGGCTTATACCGTCCCTCTTTGCATTATCTTGCAGTTGTTGAATTGCTGTTTCTTTTTTTTTTTTTCTTTGTCGGTACTGGGGATCAAACTCACAACCTCACCCCTGCCAAACAGGTACTTAAGCTACTGAGTCAAACTCCCAGCCCTATTTTTTTCAAGGCAGAGTCACACTGTAGTTCAGGCCAGTCTTGCTCATGTTGTAGCCCAAACCAGCCTCAAACTCACAATCTCACAATGCTCCCCCTACGTCAGCCTTCCAAGGGTTGGGATTAAAGGCATATGCCACCACACCCAGCTTGAATTGTTGTTTCCTGATTCCTTGTCATTTTTAAGAGTTGTTTCATTTCATGATCACTAGTCACAATCATGTCTTTGAGATCTGAGAGTCTATCTTCATTTTCATTCATTCAGTTTGGCCAGCTTTCAATGGAATTTCTGATTTGCTGAATATCTCCTTGAAGCTGTTTCATGTATTCTAATTGTTTCCTGTATTGTTCATTCAAGGTTTCCATCACTTTCCTATGTCCCTCTATTTTTTTATTTATGTCTTCTTTCAATGTATTCACCAATTCTTTCATTATGTTTATTATTTCTGTTTTTACCTGAGTAATTATTTCTGATTTGATTTCCTGTACAGCTTCCTGGAGTTGTTTCTTTACTTCCCTTGCTATCATTTCTGAGATTTCAAGTGTGTGATTTCCAAATTCATCTATGTCTATGTTCTCCTGGAGTTGATCTGGATGAGCTGGAAGTTTGACATTGCATTTTGTTTTTTCATTTTGGCATTTCCCTGCGTTCTTCTGAATCAGCCAGATGCCAAGTCCTAATTGTTTCCCATTCTGGTGGGTTGTCTGACAATGGACCTTGCTAAGGGTTGTTGCTGGTTCTGGGTGACTAGGCACAGACACCCACTCCCCACGGACTTTTCCAAGGGTTCCCAGATGACTGCAGGTTGCTGGGGGTAGGTTCCCAGTCCCTACAGGCCTCAGAGATGGTTCCCAGGTGTGAATAGATCTTGGGCACAGATTTCCAGTCCCAGCAGACCTCACCAAGTGTTCCCAGATGACTGTGATTCACTGGGCACAGGCTCCAAGTCCTGTAAGCCTCAGAGATGGTGTTTGGGTGTGGGTGGGCTGCTGGACCCAGCTTCTCAGTCCCCAAGAGCCTCACCGAGGTTTCCCAGATGACTACTGGTTACTGGACACAGACTTCCAACATCTACAGAGTCTGAAGGGAAAATAATTTTTGATCAAAGAGTTATAGGCCTTACCAAGTTAGTATTTGTGTATGAAGGCAACTGAAAGTCATACTAAAGAGTTAAGAAACTATATCAACAAGGAACCATCTCTGAAAATTTTGCTGAATGATTTACTGTGTTCCACAGAAAAATTAAAAAGAGTATGAAGATAAATATATTAAAGATTTGATGGTTAAAATGACTGAAAAACATAACATGTAAAGTTGTTATATGCAGGGTAATAAACCTAAATGCAAAATATATTTGTAAGCTAAATCTAAAGTTTTCAGTTTATGTAGCTTTAAGTTATCAACAGCATGCCAAATACTCAATGAATTAGGCAAATAAATATTGTTTTATTTTTACCATGTAATATTATAAAAATGCATGTTTTAAGCCAAATGTGTGTTAGATAAAAGTACTTTATCACTGTGGTAGGATAAAAACAAAAAAAAAAGTCTAAATGTTAATCTAACAAAATTGGAAAATGGTATTTCCTTTTTTAAAAAAAACTAACAAAGTCATAATTTTAGCACTGATAATGGAAGTAGAAAATTTTGAAAACATTGATTCAGAGAGAGGTGGATATGTTTGGAAATACTGATCGGGAAAGTCAGTACTTACTGCATCAGATGGTAGTTCAGATATCTAAATTTGTCACTGAGTTGAGGACAAAAATAAATTATACACATCCAAAGTTGGAAAACAGATGAAAGTCCAAGAAAAAGTAGCAAAAGAAAAGCATCAAGGAAGCATTAAAATTTGTTTAAAATACTGAAATGGATAGATAGATTATACTCATAAATTGGTTATTAAAATCCATGATGATTAATAAGATCCAAAGTGAGTTTTAAAAAGTCAATCTCTGATCTAAGATATTCATATTTGTATAAAACAAAGGTTAAGTTGATTTAATGGTAATAGAAACTCTAGGTCATAGAAATGAGAAGTAATATTTTATTAGACAGAAATAAGGATGTTACAAGAAATTTTACATTTAAGAGACTATGTAGTATTAATAAGTAAGATCTTTGTTTAATATCTTCATGTGGATGTTAGTTTTCCTCCTCTAAACTGATATAGAGACATATATTTGTTTAAAAAAGTAAATTAGTGATTTTATGTAGTTAAAATTCATTGAGTAATCCTTCAATTAAAGAGAATAAAAGTAGCAATAAATAAATAAATAGATGCAGTATATCACATAAACAAGAGCAAGGACAAAAATTACATGGTTACCACAATAAATGTACAAAAGATTTTTGACAAAAATTACATGGTCACCACAATAAATGTACAAAAGATTTTTGACAAAATTCAATATCTATTTAGGACAAACTTCAATATCCAAAACCCTGAAGAAAATACATATAGAAAGACATCTGAATCTGATAAAAACTATTTATAACCAAACTAGTCAACAGCATATTAAATGGGGAAAAACTGAAACCTCGCCCTCTAAAATTAGGAACAAGACAAGACTGTCCATTATCACCACTGCTATTCAAAACAGTCCTCAAAACATTAGCAAGAGTAAATAAACAAAAGAAAAATAAAAGGAATGTGTATAGGAAAAGACAAAGTCAAATTTGTGTATAGGAAAAGACAAAGTCATTATTTGCCATTGACATGATTCTCTATTTACAAGACCCAAAAATTCCACCAAAAGACTCCTAGAATTAATAACCAAATTTAGTAATGTAGCAGGATACAAAACAAACATAAAAATCAATAGCATTCCTGTACACTAATAACTCAGTGTGAAAAAAATAGGAAAAGGATACCATTCACAATAGCATCAAGAAAAATTAAATACCTAGGAATTAACCCAACCAAGGAAGCAAAAGATTTCTGCAATGAGAACTATATCACTCTGAAAATGAAAATCAAGGAGGACACTAGAAAATGGAAAGATTTTCCCCATTTTTTGATAATCAAAACAAATATAATAAAAATGGCTATACTTCAAAATGATATACAGATTTAACACATTCTCAATATGGTCATAATTTATATGTCTTACTTCCAAGTGGTTCTAATTTAATTCTCATGTTTCACTGATGGGCAGTTCTGATTTAATTTTATTATTGAAATGACCAATAAAAGTGATTAGATTCATTTGTACAATCAGTGGTACAAGACAGGCAATGAAGTTGTCATGCATGTACCACCAGTGGTTCAACCCATCGGGGACATATTAATGCAATCCCAGTAAAAATGTATCAACAGAACTTTTCGCAGATGCAAAGAACACAATCCTAAATTTCATATGGAAGGAGAAGAGACTCAGAAAAGCAAAAGCAATCCTGGGTAACAAAAGCAAAACAAGAGGCATCACAATCCCAGACAAAGTTATACTACAAGCCTACCATGATTGAAACAGAATACAGGCACAAAACCAGGCACTGGGATCAATGGAACAGAATGGAGGAAGCAGAAACAACCACAGGCACATTCAGCTATTTGATCTTTGACAAAGAGGCCAAAGACATACACCATAGAAAAGATAGTCTCTTTAAGAAATAGTGCTGGGAAATGTGGATATCCAGATGAAAAACACTGAGTCTAAACCTGTACATCTCACCATGTACTAAAATAAAATCAAAATGGATCAAAGATCTAAATGATAAACAGAAGCAACCTGCTAGAAGGTAAAACTCTTGAAGACAGGCACAGACAAGAACTTTGTGAACAGAATTCCAAAGGCACAAGAACTAGCACCGAGAATCAACAGATGGATTCATATCAGTCTTAAAAATTTATGCACAGCAAAGGCAACCACCAACAGAGTGAAGAAACAACCTACAGAACGGGAATAAAAATGCCAACTGTTGCTCAGACAGGGCACTAGTATTTAGAATATATAAAAAACTCAAAAATAGCTAGATTCCTCAAAATAGAAGACCTCATCTAAAAGTGGTGACTGAAACAAATAGACACTTCTTAGAATATGTATAAACAACCAATAAATACACAAAAAGTGTTCAACCTCACTGGCTATTACAGAAATGAAAATTAAAACAACACCAAGATTCAGTTTTACTGCAGAAAGAATGACTATCATCAAAAAATTAAATATCGAGCCGGGCGTGGTGGCGCACGCCTTTAATCCCAGCACTCGGGAGGCTGAGGTAGGCGGAGCGTTGTGAGTTCGAGGCCGGCTTGGGCTACAATGCGAGCGCAAGGCCGGCCTGAGCTACATAGTGCGACCCTGCCTCAAGAAACCAGGGCCGGGAGTTTGGCTCAGTGGCTTTAAGCGCCTGCCCTGGCAGGCGCGAGGCTGTGAGTTCAATCCCCGGTGCTGCAAAAAAAAAAAAAAAAAAAAAAAATTAAATATCAACTAATGCTGACAAGGCTCCAGGGAAAAAGGTACTATTCTACATTGTTGGTGGGAATGCTATCTAGTATAACCATTATGGAAATCAGTGAGTCCTCAAGAAACTAAAAATAAAAATTTTATTTGTGCCTGCTATTCCTCTTCTAGTTATCTTCCTGAAAGAGTGAAAGTCATCATGTTACAATGATATATGAATGCCCATGTTTATAGCAGCACAATTCATAATGGCTAAATCTTGGAAACAGGTTATATGACCATCAGCAGATGAATGGATAAAGAAAATGTGGTATTTACACACCATGGAGCACTGGTGTACCATGAAGAATGATAAACTTGAGGTATTCGTAAATAAAAGTGATAGGTTCTGCTAGCCTGAAGCTTAGTAACCCCCCAACTTGGTACCGGGCCCAGAAAAACAATTTAGCTCTCCAAGAGTAAACTCCATGTTTTCCTTCTCATTCCAGAGATAAACCTTCCGCTCCCCTTTTGCGCATGCATTGAGCCCTTTCCAGTCCCAAGACTCCACGATCCCCCAAGCCTCCACCCCCAGACCCCAATAAATCGTTCTGTCTCCTGCTTTACACAGACAGATGCTCCCTCAAATCAGCTGTCAATATGTCATTTTGCCCACCTCCCCAGACTCCTCCTGAAGCCAAAGTGGATAAAGGTAACTACAGTCCTTTGTTCTTGTTGAGAGCTTTTACACCCCCGCTGCCCCCTAAAGCTCTCCCATGCCCTCCGCATTAAAGGCCTCCTCCTTATCTCTCTTGATCTTTTCTCTGCACCACTTCAGATTGAGTGACTTTAAAATAGTCAAACAAAAAGTATGCACTTTGGGACCATAATACAGTATTAAAATAAAATAAATCAGACACATGAACTTAAATATAGCATGGTTTCTCTTATATGAGACACCCAAAGTATAAAGAACAAAATAAAAGATGGCTAGTTCAAATGGTAAGGGAAACAGAGATGGATGGAGGAGGGAAGGAAAGGGAATGGGGAAAAAAAGATTTGAAGAAAAAAATGGAAATAGAGTTTGTGTAAATGGGAAGGGGACCAAGGGTTAGAAGGAGCAGGGAGGGATAAGAGGGGTAGAGGACAAAAAAGGAATTAATATGGGTTATATGTAATCATATGTACTATAAACATGCACTAATAGAAAATAATATATGAACAAATAAAACCTTAAAAAATTAAAATGGAAGCCAACTGAGAAAAAAATGAAATCCAGTGCCTTGGGTTTAGACCAAAGATCTCAGAAAACCTGACAAACAGTGTGAAGAAGCTAGTAAAGATAATCATGAGTTTGGGAAATGACTGTTGCAAATGAATGCTGTAAAAACTCTGTTGCCGAGATAAGGCTGAATGAAGTTCCCTTTCACACTACTGGAAACTATTGTACTATTTCTTCCCTACACTTTTCCTACTTGATGCTGTGGAGCAAAGACCAGAATATGAATCCTGTGGGTAAAAGATATTTTTTAAATGGTTGGAAATTTTTTAAAATATATTTCATGATGCTGAAATTTATATGAAAATCAGATTTCAGTGTCTGTATATGAAGTTTTATTAGAAGTCTGCCACATTAAGAAAAGAGATGTTATACAAGTTTTTTCTGTTTCAAAATCTGATACATGTTTTACATTTGTACTATATCTTAATTTGGATACTAAATTTTCATTAGAAATACTGAACCTGCTTTTACTTTTTATAAAATCATCAATTTAAAAAAAAACAGATTCACACAGACACCAAGTTGTTTCAAACATTTTTCTAAAATTTCTAAAACAGAGCTACAAATTTGGTATTCCAAAACTGAATATGTCTTAAATTGAGGATTAAAATAAAATAAAATTGAGGATTAATATAAAATAAACTTAAAAATTTAGTTGCTCAGATCCACCAGATACATTGTAAGTATCTCACAGATAAAATCAGTGGCCAACAAACTGGACAGAACACACCTAGAGCTTCACCACTTTAAGAACAGGCATGGGAGAATTTTGTCAGAAAGTTGTCTCATGCACCGAAGTAAAGATATTTCATAAAACATGGGTTAGTTTGATCATACAAAACTTAGACAGCTTTGGCTATTGCAAATCTTTTTCTTAACAATCTCCTTCCTTTCCAGGCCAGTAGAAGTGAGAAATCTGCATTGCCTTTCTGTTCTCTACCTGTAGGTTGCACTACCTGCAAAGGACAATGACCTGGGAAATAGAACCAGCTCCCTTCTAAATTGCTCTAGGACTGAAGCAATCTATAAAGTAGCTTAATAACAATAGGTCAAGGATGCAAAGAAAATGAGTGAAATGTATATGTTTATGGTGTGTCCAACAAACTACTGCTATTTTCTGAGACAGGTGACCATCATATTGTTACCATATTAGAAGAAATATATCCTAGTAGAAGAAATACCACGTCAGTATCAATAACCTTCACAAGTGTAAAGAGTCGTACTAACTCAAAATAGGAGACTGTAAGCTACCAAGGAAAAGGAACTTTTGTATGTTTTATTCACTGCTGTGTGGCAGTAGCAAGTTATTTGTTTAGCAAACAGACTTATAAATGCTCCATAGTTTCCCTTGCAATAAACATATGGCAGCACAAGTACCACACAGAATCATGTTCTGCATCTGTTGTTCATTCATTTTTCTCAGCAAATACATTTAAGAATTCACTCTTGAATGCTGTGAATACAGAAATGAACACAAAAGACTGAAGAAAAAGATGAAAATTCTATATGACATACTTTATTTCACAACAACAAAACATAATCTTCACAAAATTTATAGGATCTGTATAGTTAATAGAGGTCTTATTTTCCACAACTACTGTATGAAATACTATACTACCACTCAATCAGAGGCTACCAGATTCTACCTCACTCTTAAAACCTAGGCACACACCTGTAATCCCAGCACTTGGGAGGCAGAGGTAAGATAATTCTTGCAAGTTTGAGGCCAGCCTGGAATGCATAGTGAATTCAAATCCAGTCTAGACTACATAGCAAAACCCTATCTGACACAAACAAACAAAAAAAAAAGATCATTTATCTCCTTTCTAGGCAAAATAGTATAATGCCAGCACCCTGGAAGGCTGAGGCAGGAAGATTGCAAATTCAATCTCAGCCTGGGCAATTTAGCAAGATCTTATCTCAAAATAATAAAAAGGGCTGAGGATGTAGCTCAGTGTGAAAGCCCTGAGTTCAATCCCTAGTACCACACACATACAGAAATGTATACAACCTCCGTCAATAGAAATAAACGTTCCTCCTGCATGTGGATTTGACTCTATTTAGTTTTATTTATCTTCCCCTAATTAGGAATCTCATTTAAATTCTCTTTCCAAGTTTACATGGGAATTTTCCTATAATTCCTTGCTTAGTCCAAGTACTACGTTCTTTTAAAATCTATTTTGAGGCTTTTAGGCCAAGCTAATCATGGGCACACTTCCAAAACACAGAAGACTTAGAGAAAGAGTTGATTGCTTAATTCTTCCCTCTGACTCAGCGCTTGTGTTAATTAGCTAAAGCCAGAGTCTTCAGCATGCTCTTGAGAGCTCCGTGATCCACTGATTAGAAGTGACAAGACCATCTGGCCTACCCGCAGCACATTGGAGAAAGTCCCTCTTGGCATAAAAATCAGGGATGCCTATAATTTAGAACGAGTTAAATGCTGCCACTACATTTGAAAGAGATGATGTCTGACTGTGTTGTGAGAATGTCCCCAAAGGCAGCTACATTTGCACACCAGTACCATGATCTGAAAAATCAGCCTTATTTTCCCCGTTTGGATAACCCTCTCTTGCCTACCCTTCAGTGATTCTGCTCCTTGACTCTTCTTTTGTTTTTTCTTCCCTCAGTAATTACTCCACCTAAATTGATTTGAGGGGTATGTGCAATTTTGGGTTAATTTTTAAATAGCTACCATTATTTATCAAGCGGATGCAGAATAGAGAGAATGGAGTTGGAACCATCAGAGGGAGGTAGCTGGGAAGGCAGGCGTGAGCAGGTAGATAAGGACAAGTAAATCCAGCTCGTTTCATCCTGCTCCTCCTCCTCCATGCAGCAGGCCAGGACTAAAGAAGAAGAGACTACAAAGAGGACAAAGTTTCCAGTAGACAGAGAGTGGTCAGGGTCCAATGGTGTATCTTGATGTAATTAGCCGCATATCCTCATTGAAATGATGAAGATATCAAACATGTTGTATTCTCCAAACCAATGATTTGCAACCAGTTTCCATAGTACTTTTAGTCATACAAATATAAAAATATATATTCATATATACATATATATGTATGTATCCATTATTGAACTGTATGTGCAGTGTAAAGATGAGATAAATAGTCACTAGAATGTTGTCTGAGGATTTCAGGTCCAGGACCACTGCCCTTGTGAACATCACCTATTACCTGAGGTTAGAACTACACTAAGAATTGATAATAATAAAGAGCAAATGAAACCTGGAATTCCTGGAGAAAAATTCATTTGATGAAGCTTCACAAGAGTATTCCTTCATGTCCATTCAAGGAGAGTTTTCAGTGCAAGCATGCAAAACACTGAAATAGCTGAATGGATGAGCATTATATCTTGATTCTTAAAACATGCATGGTGAAGATAGCACGCCCATTGTAATTTGCATCAACTCTCCCTTTGAGTACCAGAGTACTACTTGTCATGCATATTCATTGTGAGTCTCACAAGTCTGACATTCCCCATAAGGTATATAGACTTTACATTGTATGAAGTCAAAGTGTCTCCTTTAGTTCTGCCAGATTTAAGACAGTGAGCTTCTCAGTGATGAGTTGTTTTGATTGAATGCTTTTGTGAAGCTAGTGTTTTAATTTGGACTAACACTTTCCCTTGTAATGAAGCAGTCTAAATCATTCTGAGAAGAGAGTAAACACTCACAGATTCTTCTGCTTTGGGCTCTTTGAGAACTGAATGGTCCCAAAAAATCCTGCATGGGCATCACATACTGACATAGGTGAAGACACACATGCAAGCACAAGGATCTTTTATTCTGATGGAGAAATTTTATACCTTTCATTACAAACTATGCTGCACTAAGCTGGAAGTTATCCAAGAAAGCAGAACTAAAATTCATATTGGCAGCCATGCTGATGGCACTCTTATAAAGCAAGCATCAGGTTTAGCTGTCATGTGTCTGACAAAGTTCTATGCAAATGTAGACATTCTTCCAATGTTGTACATGTCATCTGTGATTTCTTCGATTCGACTTGGCAAGCGTTTATCCTCCATAGAAATTTCTCTATGTGTGCCAATAGCCATTCTGGATATTAAGTTTCTTCCTCAGGTCTTACCACTATACATAAGAAAATAGAAATGACTATATTTCTATTTGTTTTTATTTAAGGGAAAAAAGACACATAAAAGAAAGACAAAAAGTAAAAGAGACAAACAAACAGCAACAGCAAATCCACAACAGTAACATTATAGGTTTACAAAACAAGATGATAGGAACTTGACAATATTTGCAATATTGCGTATCATTACCTTCAACACAGTTGTTTACATTAACAGATATAGACATGTAAAATTGATCTAATCATATGAGTATTAACCATTCTTTCTCTATATTGTTATTTTATAAGCTCTCTCTTACAGGGAACTCAAAGCTCTGAACAAATATTTAGACTGAATAGGAAAATATGAATAGAGTAAGTGGTTCTTTAAAGAAGAGCATTAATTCTTTCAACTTTCTTGTGTGACATTTAACAAATTATCCATTCTGAGGCATTACATGGCTCTCAAGCAGCCAAACTCAGTTAACAGCCCTACAAACAACAAATTTATATCTATAATTTATTAATCATGTCCTTTATATCATCTTGCTAATTCTCCTTAATTGTGGTACAGATAAGTAAAGCCAACTATAAATAGACAAACTTAGAGATCACTTCCTGCTAGACTTACCTGCCACCCCACAAGCAATCCTCACTTCATGCTCGTCCCTGAAATAAGACCCTATAAAGTCTTTTAACAAGTATAATTTCACTTATTTCCTACCATGCACATGGTCTGTCTTCTCCAGAAGTCACTGGGAAATACATGTATAACAGGGAAAGATGACTGTTAGCTTTCTTCTTTTCATAGTCTAACCAATTAACAGTGGTGTTGTACCCAAGTGTACCCTAGTGATCATAGTGTAGAAGAAAGGAGTTAACACCACTAAATTCCTCCTCACTCTTACACTTTTATGAGTAATTTCAGCTATGACAACAGCCCAGTAAGTAATACACATGTGCAAGATTTTATAATGAAGAAAACTTTGGCCCTAAGAGGTTAAATATAATTTTCCTGAGATGGTATAATCAGATGGTACGTCTGAAGTTAACTTGTGTTCGTCTCACTCTTGAGCAAGGTAAGCCTTATCTGTTTACAAGCTACATATGAATTCATAATAAGACACGGATGCTAAACAAAATGATGCAATTTTGGCTTCATTGATCAAAAAATATAATTTTCACATTACAAAACTGAAATGTTCAGGTCATGGGAATTGTTAGCCCTTTCATCCCTGAGATTCAGCAGAGCATAACAGGAACGCGTACTCAGTTGTAAGCATCAGAGTTTTGAAGGGTTAGACAAACTCAAAATGTATGGAAAATGGGTAACAAAGAAGTAAGATCATTGGGAACTACCTCATAAATGAATTTTTGATGAAACTAGGAGATTCAGCCTGGAAAACAAAATGCTAAAAGGGACTACACAACAGTTATTTGTACAGAATTGAAGGCTACCATGTGGAAGGGAGGGAGGAAGAACAGGCTTATTCCCTATGGGTCCAGAAAACAAACTAGAACGCCAGAATGACCTTTCTCATAATCCCTGTACAGCAATGGATGGATGAATCATTGAAAACCTAGAAAGATGCCCACTGTGACCCTGAAAAAGGTCCATGAGTATAAGAGCAATTGAAGAGGCATCGTCAGTAAATAATAGCTGAGCAAGTAAGCAGGGAAAGTCACCAAAGATCCCAACATACCGAGTCCAGGAGCACCTGATTAGAGGCAGAGTCAAACCAACCTGTCCACAACCCTTTCCCCACTACAGAGCATCCACTTGCCTCCTTGGCAGAAGCAGCAAACTCGAGCAGCACTATTACAGGAGATGCGATGGCCAGCAGACCCAGGATTTTCACAACGACAGCATGAAACTTCCACCTTGGCCTCTACCCCTGGCTGCTCACCTCATTCCGGGTGCTCTTGCCCTGCATATCTACAGGACTCACACCTCTCCTCCCTACAGGTGTCTGCTTAAATACTACCTTCTCTCAGGGACCTGCCTGGACCACCTTATCCAATATATACTCTACTTTTAACTGAGTGGCATTATATTAATATTTTCCTGTCTGCTTCACTTGTACATCAACTCTGCAAGTCAAAAATTTTATTTTTTTTCCCTGATGCATCAGCAATGCCTAGAACAGTGCCCAGGACAGTATAGCTGCCCAAGGAATTGCTGTAAAATACATGATTTTTCCAAAGGTAGTTTACATCACTTCTTGGTAAATATTTTCATAACAACACTGCATCTTGATTGATGCAAAGCTCACTGGGATTGGTCTTCATTTCTGTTACATATTCATATTCTGTTATGACTTAGCTTTGAAAGTGGCAGCATCTGCGGCCACAAATCTAACATTGAGTTTTTCAGTACTGTATTGAGGGACTGCCATTTACTCTTGAATTTTCAATCAAATCAACACATGAAATAATTTTGTCACATTGTAATGCTTTAGTCCAAAAATATATTATCTGTATTACCATTTTCCAAGTATATGGGATTAAACAAATTATACAAACTAATGATTTTGGATTTCAAACTTTGAAACTTGAATATTTAAATGGAAGTTTTTCTTAATTTGAAGATTGTTACGTGAGCTAAAAAGATGGTATTTACCTATTCAAAATCAAAATAGTTAAAATATTATGTGCATTTGTGCATACTCCTAGGTTGAAAAGAATAGATGACTACTTTTCTCTGTATACCATTTCTTTCATAAAGGCATCTCAATACAATTTTACCCCCCAAAAAGTAGAAGAAATCAGGCCCAGCGATGGCAGCAGTTTCCTTAGTTAAAGAATCACAGAGATAGGCTTAAGCTTTGACCTCTTTCTTGAGTCACTCTTCCCCTCCACCCCAACCCACCCCCCCATCCACTAAAAAGCTACTCTGGTTCCATTTCCAGGAGTTAGTCCCAATTGCCACCCAAAAATATTTACCCAAAATGCTTTCCTACTCCTCTCCTCTGTCCCAATAAGAAAGAGCATGTGTGCTAGACCTAGATGTCCAGATGCCTTCGGAGTGCAGCCAGAGTCTGACTGTTTCCCATCCTGCTGTCTCCTGGCCAAGGCCCTCACCGTCTCTCTCCTAGACTGTTACAGACTTCCTGACTGCTTTTGGCAAAGAAGTCAGTGTATTTTCTAAAATCATAGTTAGATCATGTACACTGCTACTCCAAACTGCACTACCCACCTCCCCAGGTATTCTGAGGGAAAGTCTGAGCTTTACTGAGGCCTGCAGGCCCTGCCCCTTACCTCAGCAATGTCTTCTCACCTTACTCTGGCTCTGCCTTACTATGTTCAAGTCATGTAGGATCCTTGCTGTGCCTTGAACACAGGGCTGCCTCAGGGGCTCCCACAGCTTCCTCCTGTCATTGCTCAAATGTCTTCACAGCAAGGTCCCCGCCTGTGTATCCAAGAAGGCTAAAACAAAGCTTGGCATATCATAACAGCCCAATGATTATTTTTTAATTAATTCATTAATAATTCTAATAGGATAGAAATTATTTTAAGCCGTGACTGTGTTTTGAATGCTTCGCGTGTGCATATTCTACATGCTCCTAAGCACAATGGAGCTTTTGCTGTTTTTGGTGGTGGTAGTGGTATTTTAGCATTAAGATCCGCCTTCTGAAAGCTTATAGGCCAGTTGTGAAGCGCATAGGTAATCAGCAGTGTCAAAGAGATTAAGGATGAAAAGTATCGACAGAAAAAAATCAACTACACTAATAACAAGTCTGTGGATTTTCACTATGCATCAATTATTCATTACGCTCACAGTGTGGTCCTATGCCACCCTGCAGATACTGCTGTGAGCAATATAGACATGGTCCTTACCTTCCGGGAACTTAGATTCTGATGACACAAACAGACAACAAACCCATGAATTCATAAACAAAGTAATTATAGAAGTACCCTGATAGAATAAACAAGGTCTGTCCCAGAGAAGAGCGGAACACTGGTCACAACACAATCTTGAGATTAATACAAGCAGAGAGGGAGTCAGGAGAATGAGCGTCTGGGCCTTGCTCTCCTCTCATCCTCCAGTCTCCTACTGGTGCCTGTCATTGGCCAGCAGGCAGCCAGAGGGAAGGGGAGTCCGTTAATGCCCAGCAGGTGGAAATCTGGGTATATGCCCAAATATACCCAGAAGAGTACAAGCTCTCCCTAGTCTTTCCTGATCACTGTTGCACCCACTGTTATATCCATTGCATAGTCAATTTTGTCCTTATCTCTCCAGTAGAATGAGCTAACTAGGTTCATGAATCTCTGCATCTTTAATTGTTCTTCATAAGCTTTTTTTACTTTCTCTAGTTTTGTGGTCTTCTAAGTCATATTCAATTTCTCCCCATCTTTCTGAATATAAAAAACAAAACCTTATATACAACTTGCATACCACTTATTGGTAGGATGGTAGCTTATTTGCATGAAAATTTTAAATTTGATTGGCATGTCACGACCAGCCTGATTTGGTTTTTAAAGACTTTTGTTAGACAAACTGGCCCCTGAAGGCAGGTGCTTTAAAAACACCCTTATTGATATGCATAGAAAATACCTTCATACTTAAATTCTCAGAAACTAAACACAAAGCTAAAACTCACCTCAGAATCAATAATAATTCTGTTATTCATTGGCATTTACTGAACACTTATTTTGTGTCAAAACTTACATCAACAATTTTACAGCTTTTTTTATTCCTCATAATCTAAGAAATAGGTAACATTATTTTATGATTAAAATAAACTGAGGCACAGAGGTATTTAGGTCAGTTTCTCAAGGTCACACAGATTATATGAGATGATAAATGGATTTGAACTTTGCTTTACCACTGCTGAGTCAAACTCAGACTACTAGGAAGTGAGAAAATAAAGCCCCTTTCCACAGACCTGTGCTATCCAAATACACTCCCTACCCATCTTTCCTCATCTAGTCACTTGTAAATGTACAGGCATTTGAATATATTCATTGGCCATCCCATAATAATGATAACTGAAAATATATTAAACAAAAAACAAGCTACATGACAATTGAACACGTGATGATTCCCACTGTGGCAAAATAAGAATAGGTATTTATAAGATAAAGGGTTGTAATTATACATAATGGACAAATATATCATACAAGATATCAATGTGACTATAAATTTGCAGTCATAGTTAATTTCTGAAAAAACAATAGAAAATAATCTCTCAGTACTTGGAGGTGCCTTAGAACAGTACTCAGAGAGGGCAGTGGGGTATTTATCTCTCACTACACCCTTCTACATTGCTTGAATTTATCACAAATTTAAACGTTATTGCATTTTACTAATATTTAATAAGGAGGCAAAAGCTGAGGTGATAGTCCAATAACTTCTTTACCAAAAAGCATCACTTTGCAATTCCTACTGTATACAGTAGGAATTTCTTCCAAGATCAGTAGTTTTAAAGTCTGCCATTTTCATCTTGCTAGCTATAAACATCAATAAGTGGTATTAGCGAATGATAAATTTAAAAACTCAGTAGCCATAAAATAGCTTGGCTAATTACATTAATACCCTCAGACTGTCTGCAGGATTGGAAGAAAACAACATTGTTTCACTGAAAATAAAATCTAACTAGAGATCAAAAATGCCAGTCCCAGTCAGCCTATCCTTGCCTTCCTACTATTACAGAGTAGCCACCAACTAAGAGAATAGTGCGGTGTAACCTCCTGCACAACACTGGCCATCATCATGGTAACGATCAGGTATTAACTACAGCTGAAATTTATTTTCCAGTTAGGTCTTATTTTCAGGGAAATAGAATTTTACCACCAGTCCGGGCATTAACTTTGTATGAAATCCCAAACAGTACACAGGAGAGGATCAACTACAAATCTTGGCTGCTAGCTTGTTAAGAAACCATGTACTGTGACAAAAGAGCACAGAAGAACTTTATTGCCAAAAATGAAGTATTTGGGTTGAATTTTTTAAAAATGCAATGTGCCATGACTGGCATAGACTGTTGATGTGGGTCTATAGATTGCAAAGTCCAATTCCAAGTGATTAGTCATGACAATAACTCATTTAAGGCCAAAATACGTCAATGCTGAGTTCTCAGCATTTTTAATAGGAATTGGTTAAGTAAATTAAGTATTCATACACTGTACCACAAAACAGTCATTGAGTTCATGCAAATCATGCCAGAAATCAATACTGCACCTTACCACAAAACTTGACATTATTTCCTTCATTAGTCACTCAACATCAGCCATGTACATATGCTCCCCAATTTAAAACAGGATTATATCCCTGTCAAGCCATCCTAAGTTAAAAAGTATCAACAGTCAAAATTGCACTTCATACACCAAACAACACTGATCATCAGAGTTCAGCAGCATAAGACTGTACACGGTACACTACATCTCCTCAGGAGCTCAGGGCTGACTGGAGGCTGCAGCTCACTGCTGCTGTCTAGTACCACAGGGACTATCATACCACATACTGCTAGCCCAGGGAAAGATCAAAATTCAAGATCTAAACTACAGTTTCTGCTGAATGCATAACACTGTCATGTCATAAGTCAAACCACTGTGAGTCGAGGATTGTACTGCTGA